>JAQQST010000958.1:0-13963 GCA_028646485.1 Cryptoprocta ferox
ACAAAAACAAAAACAAAAAGAAAACAAGGTGGGCACAGAGACAGCAAAAGACTGTGGGCAGTCTAAAAGCATATAACCAGCCAAGAGGAGAGAGAAGAATATGCTAAGGGAAATATATCTGGATGGCAGCAGAAAAGAAAGAGAAGCAACGAAAAAAGGAAAGGAAAAAAAAAGACAACTCCCCTGTGCGGATGGGCGTGGTTTGGCGTCAGGTCAGATCTCGGGGGGCTGCTCTCTCTGACGCCCCGCCTTGGTGGTTGTGGGGAGAATGGCTGCGCTTCAAGCTCTGCTTGAACCAAGCATTGCAAGATGCTCTTCTGAGTCCAATCTCCTTGTGCCGCGGGCAAGCCAAACTGTATTCTCCAAGCTCCGCCTCACTTCCAAATCCTAGTCCATGCAGTTCAACACTGTCACCGGGGATGAGATGCGTTCCCGCTGGCGGCCGGCCTCCCGACCCGGCTTGCGCTGCTGTTTTCGAGGAGCCGCCACCACTTTTCAAGGCGCCTTTCTTGGCGCCGCCGCCACTGCTTTTGG
The DNA here is from genome assembly GCA_028646485.1 of Cryptoprocta ferox. Classification (NCBI taxonomy): domain Eukaryota; kingdom Metazoa; phylum Chordata; class Mammalia; order Carnivora; family Eupleridae; genus Cryptoprocta; species Cryptoprocta ferox. The sequence goes on from JAQQST010000958.1 coordinate 535, forward strand.
CACCACCACCGCCTTTATCTATGCCGCTGCCTTTCGCGGTGCTGCTTGGAATGGATGCCACCGCTGCTGCGCCCAAGGAAGAATTCGCTGGCCAGATGGGACGGATTTCTCTCCCTGCGCCCGGCAGTTATATATGGGGAGATGGGCATGTTTTTCCTCCCTTAGAGATGGTTCTATGAGCGTTTTCCATCTCTTTCTCTTCCCCTGGTCTCTCCGGGGCACAGCGCACTCTCCCTGTCTTGGGCTGGGGCTCCTTCCCCCTGCACCACCGGGACCCGACCATCCCCTAATTTCCCAGATCACAGTCACTCACTCAGGCATCTTTGAGGTTGTCTTCTTTCTGGTGTCTGTTTCTTCTTTCCCCCACCTGCAAATCGGAGTTTTATCCCTTCAGTCCTTCTGAGTTCAATCCATGCGGGCGTGCGCGGATTACAGAGCTCCCTGCCTCTCTGCCATCTTGCCCGTGTCCTCTGGATGGATCTTATATTAATTTGCATCTCCTTCTGTATTTAATACTGTTCTATAATCATAGTAGAAGTTTGACTAATGTCTATGTAATTAATGAGCAGGATAATTTGTGTGTGTGTGTGTGTATGCGCGCATGCACAAGTGCACACATACATGCATGTGCCAGGATGATTCAGTTGGTTAAACATCTGACTCTTGATTTGAGCTCTGGTCATGATCTCCTGGTTCGTGGGATGGAGTCCTGCATTGTGCTCCACCATGACAGCATGGAGGTCAGCTGGAAGTCTACCACAAATCTATAAACATATGCCCTATTTTAGGAATATATAAAAAAATTCTACCAAAAATAAAAACAGAAGAAAATAGACATCAAGAAAAACAAATGGATGAAGGACAGTGGGTGAGCTCCACCCCAACAGCCCCTACCCACTTTTAGGAGTTTAAGTATTGGAGAGCTCCCCAGGCTTCTTACCCTCCCCGCACTGGTCCCACAGCCTAGTTTAGCCTAGTCTCACCAGTACATAGGTGAGAACATGACACAGGAGAACTGGCAGAGCTGGATCTCACCTGCAACTGAGGAGAGTCCCCTTATTAACACATCCAGAGATAAAATCAACAGTCCCCATTTTTCAGAGAACACTGGATTAAGAAGAAAATTCATCTTTGACTTGACAGAGAGTAACTTTTATCCACAATTGTTGGGATTTAACATTCACAGTGAGAAAAACCACTTGAGTTTCCTGAACGTTAGCCTGGGAACAGGGCGGCAGGTCTACCTCCCTGGCCCTCTCTTTGTCCACAGAGTGATTTGAATTGAGAAGAATGGGAATACAGGGAACCATTGGAGAACATCTACAAACCTCCACACCATCAAGAATTAAACCTGACTCCAGTGTTTTATCAGCTTTAGCCAAAAAATATGGGTTGACAGAGCCATGGACGGACAGCACAAGGCTCAAAAGAAATAGGCCCAGGGTGGAAGCCAGCATCCATTAAAGGATCCATGGAGACAGTCAGAGTGCTGCCTGCATCTTCCCATCTTCCCAGGCCAAGGTCCACACTGGGGGCTGAGCCAGCATCTGCCCAGAGGAAAGAGTGAGCAGGAAAGAGGAAAGACTGAGAATGGTGGTGGCTACCAAGCACTGGGATGAGCATTAGCCATTGGGAATAGACAGGAGTAGGGACTTCATGGTGAAGGGAAGAACATTTGGTTCATAGAGCCTTGTGCACCATTTCTCAGGATGCTGCTCCAAAATCTCCCCTTCCCTTAGGCTCCTAGCCATGGTCCTATTAACCCCCAGCTGTCTTCTCTGCATGGAGGCATTGGAGTAACACCACAAAAGTCCCATCTGAGCCAACCAATGCCACCAATTTCTAAAATTTCAATGGCACAGTGGTTTCAAGCCCTACTCCCTCTCCTGTTCCAATTTGTCTCTCAGGTAATACCCACCACTCTATCCTCTCCCCTATTGGTTCTTCATTGCTTGCACCCTACACACCAGGAGGCAGACAAGAAGTCTGCTCCTCAGAGTCCATAAAAATGGCTTCTGTTCTTAGAGACCTGGCTTCTTGCTCTCCTTTCTGTTGCCTTCCCACCCTGCTCCCAGCCGTTTAGTTATCTGACATCTTCAGTAATGCCTTCTATTCATCTCAGTTCAGCCTTGCATTTCATTTACCCCGTGCTGGCTCAAGGGAGGCTGGACATCTGATCCAAAAACCTTTTTATTTTGGTATCTCCATAGCTTCCAGGAAGATACCCATGAGCACCAAAACCCTGATGATCACTGGGGAAGCCTCTTCAGGAGTGGTTGTCCTAGCTTCTCTTACTGAGAAGGGGTACCCAGACAGCCCTGGCTAACTCTCTTCCCTCTGCACCTCTGTCCATGCTGTTCCTGTGCTCAAAACACCATTGGTAGGTTTTTGTGTCCCCTCACCACTTTTGCAACATTAAGTGCCTCATCCAGGCACTCAGCTTTTGATCCCAAGTAACATTCTATTCCACCTCACTTGACCACATCTATAGCTCATGAAAGCCTGCCACACTGCTGTAGATGTGTGTGTGTGTGTGTGTGTGCAACCACACATGCATGTGGCAACCTTACTTCCTCTACCTGAAAGTAAAAATATTGTGAAGTCCATAACATTGATCACTCTGTTTGTATTTTATCAAGTTGGTGATTCAATTCTTAATTTTTAAAGGAATATCTGAATGACCTTTCATAGCAGTGGCAGAATTTTTCCTGAAAGCAAAAGGCCAGCAATGAAGTAGTAAAGGTCACTTGTGTCTAGTATTTTCTGCATGTCAAGCACTTGGTGCTCCATGAGTGTTAACCCATTTCATCCCTAGTCAACTTCATGGGGTAGCTACTATTATCATCCTCAGTTTGCACATAAGGAAAATGAGGCAAGGAGAGGCCACATAACTTCCCCAAAGTCAAGCCAACACCCACATTTTCAGCCATTTTGTGCTGTTAGCTACCAGATGATTGGCCATAATATGAGCTCAGAACTGGCACACAAGGACAGAGCACCAGGAGGGCTTCTCCCTGGCTCTCCAAGAAACACTAGCTTCCACAGGAAGTTAAGAGCTAAGGGTTCTGTGCCTCTTATCTTCTCTTCTATGTGTGTAAGGAAATTTTAACCTCCTAGTTAGTGATCATTCAGGGAAAGATGTAAAATGCTTCTCATTGTACTTGCTGAATTCAAGGTATGAAAAGGGTAACTGAACACAGCTGAAAGCCAAGAGGACCCATTTTTTTTCCTGGTTACTTAGAATCCTATATGCAAACTATAGAGTCCCATGGAGGAACTAAGCCTTCTTTAAAGAGCTAGCCCCAGCTTGCCAATCATGTGAGTGGCTGCCTTTGAAGAGGATGCCCCACCCCAGTGAAGCCTTTGCATGATGCAGCCCCAGCTAACAGTCTGACTATAACCCCTTGAGAGTCCCTAAGTGAGAGGCACCCAGTCAAGCCCCGCTTGGATCCTGCCCAAGAGAAACTATGCAAGTTAATAAATGTTTGTTGTTTTAAGATGCTAAATTTGGGGGTAATTGCTGCAGTAAAATTGATAATTAGTAAGATTATGTATTTGCATGTATTATTTCCTGTATTAGATTTTAGATTGCTTAAAATGATCATTTAGGTGCATCATGTTTCATCTAGCACAGTTTTTAAAAACTAATAAGTTCTCCAGAAATGTTCATTGCATACATGAATAAATGAATGAATTTATGATCAACTTCAGAGCTGATCTTATTCATCACACATTTATTAAAAACCGAATTGAAGTCAGGCATTGAACTAAACTCTGGGACCTGTCTGAGTTGGGATCCCCAGAAGTCAACTCTGAGATGGGGCTATGAGCATACTCTGAGTCATCCCACCCGAGGCTGGGATGCTATGTGTTCACTCACAACACCCTACTCTCAACTCCAGTTGAGAGCTGTTACAGGGTATTCACATCCTGCCATTCCAGTCCAAGTACACTTCCAACATAAGAACACAAGTACTCAGGAAGAGAACCTCAGGCACAAACAGCAAGCAGCCTTTGGCACAGCCAGGGCACCTGCAGCATCTGCCATGAAATAAAATATAAAGCAAATTCCCAGAGCTTTAGGAGCTCATACTATAGTAAAAATAATCTATAGTTATAGTAAAATATTAGCAGTAAATAAGAAAAATAAGTTGCTAGAGTTATGAATATTCTCACTGCCTAGGGACTTGTGGAAGTTTTCACAAGTAGGTGACATTTGAACCAGTGCTTCCAAGTAAGTGAGAATTTGCCAGGAAGACAAAGCAGGGAGGGTATGCTTGGAGGAGAGAACAACACATACAAAGGCATGGAAGTGAAAGTGCACACCATGAATCAGGGAATGGGGAATGCCTACTGGTACTTCAGGTTCCATTTGTGAGGGAGCCAGTAAGAGAGGATGAGTTTGCAACTAAGGCCTCCTTAGCTACAGAGGTATTTCCTGATGGTAGAAGTGCCACCACCAATGGCAGGCAACCTGAACACTCTGTGAGGATGAGTCTATATTCCTGACACTCCAAACTTTCCTAACATTCCCAACAATTCCAACACTCCTGATATTCCCCCAAATTCCCAGCACTCCCAACATCCCCCAAAATCATAACATTCCCAACAACTCCAATATTCCCAACAATCTCATTCCCAACACTCCCAATATTCCCCAAATTTCCAACATTCCCAATTTTCCCAACAACTCCAATATTTCAAACAATCTCAATATTCCCAACATTCCCAACACCCCCCCTAAATTCCCAACATTCCCAATACTAACATTCCCATCACTCCCAATATTTCCTCCATTCCTAACATTCTCAACACTCCCAACACCTCCCAATATTCCCCAAATTCCCAACATTCGCAATTCTCCCAACACCCTCAAAATTCCCAACAATCCCAATATTCTCCAAATTTCCAACATTCTCAACACTTCCACTATCACGACATCCCCAACACTCTCTGCATTTCTAACAATCTCAGTGCTCTCAGAAAGTAACATCATGCACCAGATGAGATTCTGGCCTCTTTTTTTTTTCAGTTTATTTATTTATTTATTCATTATTTATTTATTTATTTTGAGAGAGAGAGAGAGAGAGAGAGAGAGAGAGAGAGAGAGAGAATGCATGTGAAGGGTAAGGAGAAAGGGAGAGAATCCCAAGCAGGCTCCAGACTGGCATCACAGAGACCAATGTGGGGCTCAAATTCACCAACTGTGAGATCATAACATGAGCCCAAACTGAAAGTCTGAAGCTCAACCAACTGAGCCACTCAGGTACCCCAAGATCCTGGCCTTTGAAGTTAAATAACCCAGGGAGCAGCCCTCACTATGGTGAATTAGGATTGAGGTCTTTCCTATCTGTTTTGTATCTGTATCTGGACAACTGAAACCCTTGCCTATATTTGAAGATTGTTATAGACAAAATGTTTGCATTTCATATTCTGAAGCTCTAACCCCCAATGTGATGGTATTAGGAAGTGAAGCCTTTCAAAGGTGATTAGGTTTAGATGAGCTCATGAGGGTGGAGCTTCCATGATGGATTAGTGTTCTCATACGAAGAGGCACTGCAGAACTTACTTTTTCTCTGCCATGTGAGGACACAGCGAGAAGGTGACCATCTGCAAGCCAAGAAGCAGATCCTCACCAGAACCTGGCCATGTGGCACCCTAATTTTGGAAGTATTGCCTCCAGATCTGTGAAAAATAAATACATTATTTATTCTACCCAGTGTATAGTATTGTGTTATGGCAGCCTAAGCTAAGTCAGAGACTGTACTGGATGGAATATTAGTCTCAGAGAGGCAAGGACTTGCTTTCAATAGCAGAAGCCACAAGATTCCTGTTCTCTAACCCCAGAAGCTGGAACACATGCTGTGACCTGTGCCAGACCCATGGCATGCAAGTCTTCAGAGAACGTAAAGGTACAGGGGCAGATTTGAGGTGACAGTGACATGTAGGGACCTGAAACATCATCATGGTCCTTAGCTAGAGTGGGGACACCTGAGGATCATTAAACAATGAATGGAGGCCTGGTTCAGGCCTCTCACAGGAGGCCATAATTGTTGGAATTATATGACTAAGACGTGTAAAATATTCCTGGTACATGATCATCATTCAATTCATGTCTATTATTGCTTTTTAATTTTTTTTGCTGATGATTTATGGGCTTCTCAATAGGGATCCCTCCTCACACAGGGTGGGTGGTTTTGATCTAAACTTGTTCTTCTTAACTAAAGCTTTATTTTCATAGATAGTTCTTTCTGAGCCGCCACACTCATGCCAAGCTGCACACCAAAGGAAGTGAATTGCTATCACCTATTCCTTTACATGAGATCATTTCTTATCTGGAGGTTTATAGTTATGAAAGAAGAAAATTGTGCTCAACATTATTATTGTGATTTGAAAGTCTAATGGATTTATTATTTTTGTGTATATTTTTGTCATAGGAATAAAAAACCATGGAAATTTTATGTGTCTGTTTTCTAGCAGTTTCCATAGCAGTAAAATATTCAGTCAATAATGACATCTACAACTTTTCAACTACAGGTAGGATTACATGTATTTGCACTTTAAATCCTTGGCAATAAAGCTTTCTCCCACCTGTATCTCTGTTTTATTATGTGCTTAAAATTTGCTCTAAAGGATAAATAGAATGTAGTAGCAGGGTATGAATCTATAAGTTTTTGAGAAATGTTGATTTATGTTTATGTGACATAATTTATTTGAAGCCCCATTCCACTGGTGGTAGAAATGAAATTTTAGACAATTCAGGCCACACACACACACACACACACATACACAAACACAGGGATGCATGTGCACTTCTTCCCGTCTTCTTCCATGTTGTGGCTGTGTTTTGGATGGTTCCTTGGTGCCATGGCCTCAGAGGTGGGCAGGAATGGGTGTCTGTTCTCTGTCATGTCATCTTCTATCTGCCATTCCCTGAGAGGTGCATCTTCATGGCTAGTTTCTGGGGTGTGCAGCCTGGTGGTCACCTCTCACTCCTGAATGCAGGGAATCTTCAATCCAACTTTCTTCCTGATATTTTAGGCTATTCTTAGGGACCTAGAAGTAGGCCCCTGAAGCCTATGTCATTCCGGAGACTCAGGAACTGAGTGGGAGTGAGGTGTCCGTCTGTTCTACTCCTGACTCCTCTCAAGCAATGCTGGAGTAAAAGGGAGCTCTGTAATGCTATATGTGTCCATTAGCCTATGTTACCATATATCCAGGGCCATGTATATGCTGCAGTGGGGGTAACACACTCAGAGATCTCCCAAGCAAGCGGGGTCTTCTATACTCCTAGACTCCCTGAGTCATCTGGATTCTGCCTACCCTCTGGCCATCTCCACCTGTTCTCTTTGCCAGGGCTCTGACTTCTGGTGGAGCACTCTGGGATATTTCTCAGAGTATCATGACTCCACATTTCCCCTTTTCTTCTCTGACTTCTTCCATTTCTCTCTATCCTGTGAAAACTTGATTAATTCTTCAGGATGAGAAAAACTGAATCAAAATGAGCACATACTGTTTTGTCAGGGCCTGAATTGTGAAGTTCAAAATGCTTCTATCTCATACTATAGTTTTAGACATGAATTTTAAAAGTCTACTTTAAACTGTTTTAAGATTTTTTAAAAGAATCTCTACACCCAAGGTGGGGCTTGAACTTAAACCCTGAGACCAAGAGCCACATGCTCTACTGATTGAACCAGCCAAGTGCCCCAAAAGTAGATTGTGGAATGCAAACCCTCTCCCTCCTTCCCCCTTCTGTCCTCACTCTGGTGTGCACAGAAGACACAATGCTACCCTGGCTGATGCCTCAATGGGGGTAAAGCTAAAGGATATCTGGAAGTACTATGGGAAAATAATTTGTTGTTTCTCTATCAAAATATTACTCTACTGCACATGTAAATATTTGAATGCCATCTGGAAAGGTTTTTTTTTGCATCTATCAGATTCGTTGGAGGTGCTAATGATGGCTGAATTGTGAATTATTGAAGATCACAGGCTTGGGTATCTTAGGAGATCAGGATTCACCAGAAGCTGCTGGAGAACACTATGATGTGGTCTCTGGGGTGCTCAGTGCTGTGGCAGCTGCCTGAGAACTCCTCCAGCAGCATGGTGGAGAAAATCTATGTGGAAGAGGAAAACTACGTGGACTTGGAAAAACTTGGCTTGGGATTTTAATCACACAGCATGAGTACATTTGTCATTTGTGTCTCTACTTATCCTACCATAACATAAAGGAGAAAATAGGCAGTGTGGAGGTTAAAGTGCATTCTAAGAGCTTCCTTTCTTTGGACACTCTCCACACAGGGCTTCCAGAGACTGGTGTAGACAGTGCTGGGGACAATGGCTGATTTATCTGGATACGAGTCTTCTTAACCTCCTCCTCTGCCCACATATCTGCAGCCCTCAGCCCTCCACTCCCTTCAAATAAAGATATCAGTATTGATCTCTTTTTCTTCTTATTCCTTCAGAGCTAAACTGATAATAATTTAAGCTGGATTGTTTCTAGTTTAATTACAACTGTTCCAGATTGGGATTACATCTTCATCTTGGAATGTTAGCATTTCCTCACCTCACCTAAGGAAGGAATTTCTACTGCAGTCAGTGGGGATATTCTGGACTCTGCCCTCAAGTCACATACCAGCTCCTCTTTACTTTTTCAGGATGGCAGTGAATGTCTAAAATCACTATGCTTCTCCCTACAAGAGGAAAAGAGAAATAGAGAAAGTGGGTGATAATGAGCTAGGCTTGATGGTTTCCAAGCTAATAAAGTCTAATATTTGGAAGGAATATATAGGAGCAAGAAAAGTGTGAAGTTATGGAATTTGGGATATACCCCAAGTACTTAGAATATTAAAAACAAACAAAACCCTGCGTCTGTAATGTGAGTTTTCAGAGGTAGAGCATCCTCATCTTTCTGGGGCATTATGTGTGACCATCTGTGCCTCACACACTAATCTGGTTGTTACAAAGCACCAGGGCACAATATCAGTCCTGCTGTGTTTCTTCTAGCTGCTTGGATCTGGGGTTTTTAACTGGGACTCAAGGATGCTCTTAACGACAGTGTTCATGCTGATTCCTGTGGCAGAAAATGCTACTTTCAGATACCCTACTCTGTACTCCCCTACTCCAGAGAACCCTGGGCCATCAGCGTTCAGTAAGGACCCTCAGCAAAGTGACAAAAATGGTTTCCAAACACAGTTTCCCAGAGGTGTGATGGGTATTTTTTTCCTGGAATTTGAAGGGATGGTTGAACTGCCAGATTTTCAACAAGATGTTGGCATTAGTTCTATGTAGTCAAATGATCTGAACTGATGACAGTCAAACATCCTTAATTCACAAAATGTTAGATTTTGTAAAGGACTGGAGAAATCTTTGATTCTGACTCTTTTTCGTGTTGAGGACTGTATAAGTTGGCTTGGGTCTCCATAATAAAGTACTGTAGACTGAGTGGCTTAAACAACAAGCATTTATTTTTTCACAGTTCTGGAGGCTGGGAGTACAGGATTGAGGAGTCAGCACAGTTGTGTCTCCTGAGGCCTCTCTCTTTAGCTTAGTTCTCCTTGGTCACCTTCCAATTGTGTCCTCATGTGGTCTTTTCCTTGTGTGTCCATAACTGGTATCTCTCCTTCTTCTTATAAGTACACCAGTCATATTGGATTAGGGTCTTACCCTATGACCTCATTTAATTTTACCCATTTAAAGGCACTATATCCTATTATAACCATGTTGGGGTTAGGGCTTCATCATAGGGATTTGGTGGGGCAGGGGGGCACAGTACATTTCATAACAATGACCCATTCTGCTAGTGCATGACTTAAAATAAGAAAGCAATATATTATCTGTTGACTCTAAAATAATCAAGGGTATGAATATAATGGGAAACACAGTGCAGTGAAAAACATTCAGGAATGAAATCAGACACATCAGGATTGAAGCAGGCCTCTGTAACCCACTGGCTGAGACAAAGCAAGTCACTTTGCCTCCCTGACTGTCTATTTCTTCATTTGGAAAACAGGGGAAATGATAGATATCCTGCAAGGAGGGGAGTATTAGAAATCATGTTTGCAAAATGAGTACTCATAAAAGGGTGGCCATTGTTGTGAACCATCGGCATCATTCTGAACACTTCATAGGACCTCAAGGTGCAAGTCCTCGGCCTCCCTGTGAGAAACATTTATCTGGAGAGTTCCTGCACATTGTGCTATGGGACTGTGCAAACCTGGATACATCAGACTTGATACCTGAGCCAAAGACCAGACACATTCAGGGGCGTGACACACGCTACTTCTCCTGTGAGAATATTATGGAAACTTTCTGTGGGAGCCTAAATGAACATCTGACTTCCCAGGAGGACTGGATCTGCTGCTGAGCATGCACCCCATGCTTCACCACGTCTGCCAATATTCTAACACAACCTTCTTCTTCACATGTGATCTCCTGAACAAGATCTTTCTGTCCCTTACAGTCCGGAACATTTTTAATTAAAAATAAATAGATGATAGACAGATAGATGATAGATAGATACCTTCCATAATGATGGAAGGAATACATAAGGGACTTACTAAAGGTTGTAAACTAGAACATGGATTTTATGGTACTACATTGAAATTCCTATCACTGGGGGAATATTCTACCAGGATGCCAGGCTGAGGAAGGAGGCCAAGCAGAAAGGTGGAAGCTGGGGTGACTGGTAACAATGAAAAAGAGGCCACACAATGGGGCAGAAAGAACTATCTCTGGAAATAAAAACAGTGAATAGATCTTCCAGACAAAATAGATCAAAAGGCTATAGCCTTTACTCTCATTCTTGAAACAACTAAATCTTTTTAAATAGACAAAATAAATGAAACAGTGGCTTTATGTCACTAGACATGAGACAGCAAAGGATAGTAAGCCCTGAGAGATAGGAAATGAAAGGAGTAGTCCCTACAATTGCCTTGTGTTTCCAGTCCATGACACAGAGAGGTGCAACTAAGGCAGAGCCTAGAAAATTGCTTGAATGGAGGAGACAGAACTGATATTTCAGGAAAACAGGGCACATATAGTACACACCACAGAGTACCAGAGAGGAGAGAGCTGCAAAAAATCCTTCCTGAGTGATCAGTGGAATATGATCAAGGCATGTATACAAAGAAACTGCCAGAGACTGTAGAAAGAGCCTCCTAAAAGGATCAAAGGGAACAGTGCCTGCATTCACATGGACCAAAAATCATATCTGTTCCTCCCACCAGATCGATGGATAGTTTATACGGTTTTAGGTAGAATCCTAAGAACAGACTGCCTCACTTATAGGTGATAATTAGTCCTATATTGAACACTAGGTCCTATCTAGCAAATCTTTAAAAAAGGGCCCTAAAGGATCAAACTCTTTCCATGTAACCTAATGGCAAACTGAACTCAAGAATATTTGTAGGGGTGCCTGGCTTGCTTAGTCTGTTGAACATGTGACTCTTGATCTCGGAGTTATGAGTTCAAGCCCCACGTTGGACATGGAGAGTACTTAAAAAAAAAAAGAATATTTGTAGGAATACAAAAAGCCCATCATGTAACAAGATAAAAATCACAATGTCAGATAACAAAAACAATCAGACATGCAAAAAAGCAGGAAAATGATCTATAACAGATACATTAGAATTAGCAGAAAAGAACATTATAATTGTTATTACAAGTCTTATTCCAGATGTTCAAAAAATTTAAATAGAGACATAACCCAAATAAAATTTCTAAAAATGTAAATGACAAGTTTAAGATGAAAAACGCAATATGCTACATAAATTAAGGGCATGTCAGACATTGCAGGAAAACAGATTTGTAAATTTGAAGGCAATAAAAATCATCCAAGAAAAACACATAAAGGAAAAAAAATCTTAATGGATGAAAAGAGCATCAGAACTGTAGAACAAAACTTTAAGTGGTCTAATATGTGTGTAATTGGTATTCATAGAGGAGGAAGTATCTGAAGAAATAGTAGCCAAAAACATTACAAATATAATGAAATAATAAACCCAAAGATCAAAGGTATTTAACAAATTCCAAGCACAAGCCACATGAAAAAAATTATACCGAGGCACATCATAATCAAATTACTCAAAACCCCTGATAAAATCTTAAAAATAGCCATGACAAAAAGACTTGTAATATACATGGGAACCAAAAGCAGGATGACAGTAAATTTCTCATTAAAAAACAACACACACACACACACACACACACACACACACACAAACACAGAACCAAGGTAAGTAATAAGACAGGGGAAATCTTTAAAGCAATGAAAGAACACTTTGGGCAAGATGGTGGAGAAGTAGGGAGCTCTGTAATCTTTGCCCGCCCACATCTATTTAACTGAGAAGGACTTAAGGGACAATACTCTGATCTGCAAGCGGGGGAAGAGAAGATACAGGCTCCAGAAAGAAGACAACCTCAAAGATGCCTGAGTGAGTGATTGTAAACTGGGAAATTGGAGGATGGGCCGGCCCCTGAGGTGGAGGGGGAGGGAACCCCAACCCAACACAGGGAGAGTGCGCTGAGAGTGCGCTGTGCCCTGGAGAGACAAGGGGAAGAGAAAGAGAGACTGAAAACACTCATAGAACTGTCTCTAAAGAAGAGATAAAAAAAAAACTCGCCCCAGGATGGAGAGAGATATTGTCACCCCATATATAACCACTGGGCCTGGGGAGAGAAATCCATCCCATCTAACTGGCAAATTCTTCCCTGGGTGCGGTGGCAGCGGCACTGGGAAAGACGGCCCACACCGCCTGTGCGATCCTGGCTGGGAGGCAGGCCGCCAGCAGGAGCACATCTCATCTTCGGTGGTAGTATTGAACTGCATGGACTAGGATTTGGAAGAGAGGCAGAGCTTGGAAAATACATTTTGGCTCGTTCATGGATCAGAAGAATAAACATTGTTAAAATGTCATTATTACCCAAAGCAATCTACACATTCAATGTAATACCAATTAAAATTGCACCAGCATTCTTCTCAAAGCTGGAACAAACTATCCTAAAATTCGTATGGAACCACAAAAAACCCAGAATAGCCAAAGTGAATATTGAAGAAGAAAACCAAAACGGGAGGCATCACAATCCCAGACTTTAGACTCTACTACAAAGCTGTCATCACCAAGACATATGGTACTGACACAAAAACAGACACATAGACCAGTGGAATAGTTTAGAGAGCCCAGAAGTGGATCCACAAATGTACGGCCAATTAATCTTTGACAAAGCAGGAAAGAGTATCCAATGGCAAAAAGATAGCCTCTTTAATAGGTGGTGCTGGGAGAACTGGACGGCAACATGCAGAAGAATGAAACTAGACCACTCTCTTACACCATACACAAAAATAAACTCCAAATGGATGAAGGACCTGAATGTGAGACAGGAGACCATCAAAACCCTAGAGGAGAAAGCAGGAAACAACCTCTTTGAC
>JAQQST010000959.1:0-13962 GCA_028646485.1 Cryptoprocta ferox
CCCAAGTTGGGCGTGGAGCCTACTTAAAAATATATATTAATTTTTTTTATTAGATTATGGACACTAAATTTAACAAAATTAACAAAATTTAATTTTAGCCTTTTTAGCCTCTCACAATGTCATACATAGTAAGCTTACAACTATCTCATAAGCAAACAACATTTTAATGAATTTAAATACATTTGCTGATTTCTGTCCACATTTATAGTGGGTATTCTAGTAAAATTCCCTCTTGAACTTAAAAAAAAAAGGCTTTGATAGCCACCTGAATATTTTCTTTAATAAAGCTTCTACTGCAAAATTTTGAAACATGGCCTACTCCTAAGATACTAACTAAAACTTAACTAGCAGAAAATAATGAACCAAATACCAACAAGTGCCAAAATTATGGAGAGATTGTATATTTCCTATACGGCATATAAGTAGTATCTTTAAGAACAGAATTTTGGCTTAGTAGGAACTTAGAGATTGAAACTTTTGGAACATTTCCTATTAGTCTTCAGTAAGGTGTGTTATAATGCATCACAAGGGACCAGGGATCATAAGCTGATTTTCACCATGTGTAGTCCTTTTTCCCTTTGTCCTTCACTGAGTCTTATGCTTCCCTTTTTTCTACCTCTGAAGCACTCCTGAGGGGCTAGTTAAACCAAGATAGAACATTCACCTCCTGACTGCTTCAGTCCTTGAGAAGAAACTAACAGAGTTAAGGAAAAGAAAAGGAGGAAAAGAAAAGGATTAGAAAATCCAAATTTGAACAGAAAAATCATAGGCAATTATCAATAATTTAGAGTCACCCATACACTTTGACATATACGGTTTCAAACACAAGTGTGAAAATTAGACATCCATTAGAACATATTAAACTAATATGTAATTTTTTTAAACTTATCATGTAAATCTTTAGTGAGTTAACATTAATGCTTCAAGTGCAATTATAAATTGCTCTGTATTTCTTCACTCGTAGCAAATATTCTCTGAATCGATATTGTCAAAGTTTCCATGTTAGAAATATATTTTCAGTAGTAAAAAGAGGTGAGGAAAATTGCTGGTGGTCAAAAATAAGGTAATTGCATATTATTTACCAAGTGATTATTGAAAGGATATTATTTACATTAGAAACCATCCTGTCAAGGTAATATCCACACAGAGAGAAAGAGGTGACTCATTAAAACAAAGTAACTCAAGAGAATTCTCCAACATTCTTTCACCATTTTCTGCACAAGACAAGAGAGTCTTCACTAAGGTGTCTCGTAGAGTCTTACCATGCATTCATTTTTAGATAGAGGGCTTTATACATAGTTGCTATCCTAAATTAGTATTTTTTTCTTTCTTTCTCTATTAAGAGCTATTCAAATACTACCGAAAGAATGACTGGACTGATATTTGTAAGAGAAACTCTGTCAAGTATAGTTCCCATAATTTTACATACAAAATGTGAAGGATGTACTCAAGATTCTCATTTCAGATACTAGTTTTCCACTCACTCGGTATCTGGTGATAACTGGCATAGCTAAGGAAATGGTCTGTTCTAGTTGATAATATTTTCCAAATACTGTGACCTGAAATTTTCCCTTAGCCTGTTGCTTCAGCACTCAAATTAGTCTGCTTTGGTTTTGTTTACACACTTTCTCAAATAATAGCGTTTAATATGAGAGCTTTTATCGATTCATAAGAAATGCTTAATTCCCTCCAATATGCTATAGTCATTCCTGAGTCACCTGTGCTTTCTCTCTAATTGGAGAATTTGGTGTCTGAATTTGTGTTTTCTTTGGCGGTTCTATTTTTTAAGCATCAGCAGTTTTCTGTACAGCAGACAGAGAAGTTGAAACTTCTTTGAGGATGAGATGATTCTCTATTCAGGCAATTGAGACATATTGTTTAAGTTTTGATGTAGATATTATAGGGAGATTTATATGATCACATGTTAGAGTCACTTTCTCCATAAAATTAAATGAGAAAATGTGAAAGTGGACCCTTAGTGGGACAGGACCAGAAATTCCATTTCCCTCATATTTTTTATCTTTATGTCCTTGACAAAGATATGGTAGACAGCTGACTTCAGAGTCCAATAATGCAAATAAACTTCCTGTCAGTAGCTCTGGGAACTATAAGTCAATGAAGAAAATAACCTAAAGGTTTCAATGTTAAGGGATGAATTTCTAATTCTCAATTCCAGTCTATCACTTTTCACCATGTATATGCTTAGGCAAATTATCTAATTTCTTTAAGTCTAGTCAAAATACATTTCAACAGAAAGAAAATAAAACACATGTCAAGAAATATGAAAGAAAAGTTATATAGTTAAGAATATGTAGAGGGGTGCCTGGGTGGCTCAATTGATTGAGTATTCAACTCTTGATTTTGGCTCAGGTCATGATCTCAGAGTCATGGATCGAGCCTCATGTTGAGCTCCAAACTGAGCATGAAGCCTGCTTGAGATTCTCTCTCTCTCTCTCTCTCTCTCTCTCTCTCCCCCACCCCTTTTTATATAATTTAATTAACTAAATTAAAAAATAATAAAATAAAAAGAATTTGTAGAAAATGAAACTAAGAAATTTTTAAAAGGTGCTAGAATCATATTTCTCTGATTTGATGAGAAAACTAAAGTTTCAGGTATTAAGAATCTGCTAACTGAGAATAGATTATAAATGAAACAATCATTCTATAAATTGCAAAATGAGCAAAAGCTCCCAAAGAAAGGATAAAACCTATATATAAAAGCAAACATACCATATAATTCTCAACTGCTACATGGGTTGCTCAAAAATAATAAATAAATGTCTTTATATTTAGGATATAAAAGACAAGACTGAAAAACATTTATTTTTATATCCAGCTCTCTATTTTAAGTATGCATTATTATATGCTCAATATTAAATTTAAAATTTTAACTCTATTTCAAATATAAATTTAGGACATTTCAAAGATTTATCTAATTAAATAATTAATGAAGAATCCAGTAAGATATAAAAATTGGTTCAGAGTGAGTCCCAAAAGCATATACATATACGTGCAATCAGGAATCTGAAATGAATTTGTTTTATGAATGCAGTTAGATTTTCTTTTTGTATGAGGAGGTGATCAATTGTACCCTCAATAGATAAATTTGTTAGTATTTCTATGTAAAATACTAATTTGCATTGCTATTCATTTTCTACATATTACAGAGTAATAAAACAACAATGAGAGACAGAGACTCCATGCATTAATATAAGCCATCTGGGTTAGTTTTTCAATGAAAATACACTTTTTGGTCTATGCCAGTCTTTCTCAAGGATTTAAATTAAATGACATCATTGAAAATGGATAAGATTCTATTTGCTACCTGTGCACTTTTTTTTAAATACAGGAATTGTAATGGTGCAATATACAGAACTGAAGTAAAACTTAGCAGGTAAATTTGATCTATGGTTACGTTAATATATTGCGTTGATGAGATAAAGGGAAACATTACATATGTTGTCTACTGCCCAGTGTTCTTCCACTTCCATTTCTCATCATAGCACCTCTGTTTGCCCTTGGGAAACATATATCTCAAATTTAGGCAATGCTTTGATCATGGAATTAATGCATTTAGGCATGAGTTACTGTGTTAATTAGAGACATGCAGTAAATACATATAGTAAATAAATACATTAAGGAAACGTAGAAAAATATGGTGCACAGCTAGCAGAGGTAAAAAAGAAGAAAATGTAGCTGATTGAACATAAATCACAGAGGAAAGAATACAAGCAAAGAAGAGCATGCAAAACATAAGTAAGTCCAAATATAATAGAAACTAAAATATATATGTGATTAGATTATACTCTTCCCTTAAGAGAGTGTTTAGAGTTAACTAGATAATAATAATTAATAATAATATATGGTGTTATAAGAAACATTTAAATTATAATGGCATAGAGAGTTTTAAAAAAGTGAGGGTAGGTTATTTAAATTATGAATAATTGAATAGGTTATTATGCAGTTATAGAATATAGTTTGTGGCAAATCCACCCTTCCAATTTTATAGGCTCCAAAAACTTGGAGACATCACTGATACACATAGCCAATTCATCAGAAAATACTAATAGAACTACCTCAAAATCCATACACAATACATCCCTTATCAACATTCTCCCTCTATTTCCCTGCATCAAGTTACCATCATCTCTCATCTAAATTACTTCAACACTGTCTTAAATGGTTTTCATAATGGCCGATGGTGATCTTTTCAAAAGAAAGTCAGCTTATTGTATTCCTCAACTGAAATATTTCCTCATTAGCTTTGTAAATCACCATACGAAAGTTGGCTTTTCCTCTTGGATTGGATATGTGTGCATGTATTTCACGTTTGGGAGCATGAACAATTGAAAAAATGAATTTCCCACCATTTATATTCCATATGACACATTGAAGTTGCTCAGTAAATAGTAACTGAATAAAGGAAAGAACAATAAGTGATTAAATCTTCTGAATTGTTTTTCTCAGAACAGAGAGATTAGGTGTGTTAAAAGTTAAAAGATATAGTAAATATAAATAATTCTAGCATCAAAATTGGTTTAATAGATGTATAGAGTAATAGCACTTCCCAAAATTAGAGAGTGCATATTTTTTCAAGCACATATAAACCCTTTATAAAACATAAATATGTAGTAATCTTCAAAATACATTCCAAATAACTAATATCAAATATGCTACATCTTATGTCAATAATGCAATACATTTGATTTAAAAATATGTCTTAGTCCTCTAATACTTAGATAAAAATAATTTAATATTGTCATAATTTATAGATGACAATGAAAAGAAGTTTCTATGAAACTATGAAATAAATTACCAAATTATCTGAGTGTCAAAGAAAATGTAAATATTAAACATTATAAGATATACCCAAAATACTTTTTTTTCCTTAGAGAGAGAAAGAGTGTGTGAGCAAGGGAGAGAGAGAGAATGTTAAGCAGGCCCCATTATCAGTGCAGAGCCCAACGCAGGGCTCAATCCCATGACCCCAGGGATTATGACCTGAGCTGAAATCAAGAGTTGGATGCTCAACCAACTGAGCCACCCAGGCACAGCCCCAAAATATTTCTTAAAGATAACTATATACATAAATGATTTATATAATTTAAAACAAGCAAGCAAAAATATAAAACTAGAACCACATAGTAGAAAACAAAGTTAAAGAAAGTAAAAAATAAAAAAGAATATAAATTAATAAAACTGATATTCAAAACAAAGGTCTCATTCTTAGAAAAGATTGATGAAGTGGACAAATATCTGACAAAACTTTTACAAAATCAAGAGACCACACACGCACACACACACATTTTTAAAAGGATAAAATTTACATAATAAAATTGAAACAGAATCTTAAATAACATCAAAAAATACTATGAAAAAATCATGGCAAAACACTTTTAACCTTAAATTAAACAAATAATTTTTAAACAAATATGAACTGACAAAATTGGCTCAAGAAGAAATGTTAAATCTGAATAATCTACACTCTCTTGAATAACTAAAATAGTAGTTAAATAACTATTCACAAAAATGTACCCTTCCCACATTGTTACTGGAAACTTTTAGCAAATCTTCAAGAAAGAGGTGAGTGCTGCCTTAGTAAGAGATGAAACCATTTCATTGGACTACTATGAATTTATACCAAATTGGAACAAGAAAACTTTCAGAAAGCAAAGTTATTGGTCAATTTAATTTTTGAACATTGATACAAAATTATTAAATAAATTGTTAACAAACCTTATATGGCAATGTATATTAAAATAAGAATAATATATCAAGATGTACAAGATATCAATAAAATTATGCATTTTATTTAGTTTTATATAAAAAGACTTGAATTAAGGTTAATGATATACCATGTTCCTTCTTGAAAAGAAGCAAATTCCTTCCTAGTTAATGAAGTAATAAACATATAAATTCAAAGCAATATTAATCAAAATGTAGACAAATATTTGTCTTAATTTAAAAAATATAGAATTATAAGAATGCCAAAAGTGGTGAAAAAATATCAAAAAGAAAAAATGACAAGAAAAGCCTACTTAATATCAAGGTAAGTCTATCAAAATTGAAATAGGTGTTTCATTGAAATATTGTTAAAAAAGCCAGAAGAGAAAAACTGTGGATAAATAGCGACTGCACAAGTACAAATTGCTACACTGGAAAGTAGGAGTGATACGCTGGAGTAGTAAACATGGCTGAACAGACTGCATTAGAGCGCAGATAATAAAACCACACATATAATGATCAACTAATATTTGACAGGGATGTCTAGACTACTCATTGGGGAAAAGATAGTCACTTCAGTAAATGATGTTGAGAGAACTGGATATTCACATGCAATGGAGTAAAATGGACACCTATTTATACTACTCAAAAAATTAACTCAAAATAAATTAATGACTTAAATGTAAGACCATAGGCCATCAGACTCCTAGAAGAAAATATAGGGAAAAAGCTTCTTAACGTCAGTCCTGGCAATCAATTTTTGACGTTTGATTTTCTTTCTTTAAATTATTTTTAATTGGATAAATTTTAAATGTACATTGTATAAATTTAAGTATATAGCATATTACTTTGATACACTTAAATATTGTAATATGGTTGCCATTATAATGATATTTATCATATTACATGCTTGTAGTACAATATTATTATCTATATTCAATATGTTGTACAGTAGATCTCTATGGCTTATTTACTATTTGTTATAGGTTTGTACCCTTATGCAGGCAATATTTTTTTGGATTTGACATCAAAAGCACAAGCAACAAAAGCAAAAATAAGTGGGACTACATAAAAATAAAAATATTCTGCACATCAAAAGAAATAATAACATGAAAAGGTAATCTACAGAATGAGAAAAAGTTTTTGCAAACTACGTATATATGTACATGTAGTGATATATATCATATATATATACGATAAGTGATTAATATCCAAAATATATAAGGAACTCATACAACTCAACAGTAGAAAGACAAACAATACAACTAAAAACTGCGCAAACGATTTGAATAGACATTTTTCCAATGATGACATTCAAATGGCCAACACGAACATGAAAAGATGCTCAACATCACAAATCACTGTCATAATAAGATACTATCTCACATCTAGAATGACTATTATCAAAAAGACAAGAGATAAATTGTTAATAGTTAATAGATAAATAAACAGTTAAGTTTTGCAATCAATATTCAATGAAAAATATTGAAAATGACAATTACAATGTTTGTAAAATTTAAAACCATACAAAGCAGTAGTAATATTTACAGATGCACACATTTACTTTTAAAAATATACGTGATGGGGCACCTGGCTGGCTCAGTTGATTAAACATCTGACTTTGGCTCAGGACATGATCTCTCTGCCCCTCCCCAGATCACATCCTCTCTCTTCTTCAAAAATAAATACAGGTTTTAATTTTTTAATAAAAAAAACGTAAATAAAAATATACCTGAAAAAGATATATAGCAACTACACCACCAAAAGTCGTGACTTATGAGTAGGGAAAGAAAGGTATGAGATCACGGAGATGAAATGGGGTTTGGGATATCAACTGCATAAGAAATATAATTGTTTAAAAAAACAGTTGAAATTAATCATTCCACATGCTTATTTTAAAATATATATAGAGAGAGATGTTGAGTGTGTATGTATATTATTTTACACTTCAGTTTTGTGTTGGATTGGAATATTTCACAACTAAAAATAAGACATTTAAATAAAAGTTAAAATTTATATAAGTAATATGTAACAAGAAGTAGGTTTGAATGCCTGTTGCTGCATTTCCTTTCTGAGAACTTACGGAAAGTCCTTATTTGTTCTTTTATTTCTTCACTTGGGAATGGGATCGTACTACTCAAGACTGCAAAAGAAAAGTTATAGGGAATTGAGAAATCACATTTTAGGGGCTCCTGAGTGGCTTAGTTATTTAAGTGTCCAACTCTTTCTTGATTTTGGCTCAGGTCATGATCTCACAGTGGGTAAGATCAAGCCCCACATCGGGTTCTGTGGAGCCTGCTTGGGATTCTCTCTCTCTATCTCTCTCTGCCCCTTCTCTGCTCGCTCTCTCCCTTTCTCTCTCTCACACAAAATAAATAAACTTTAAAAAAAGAAAAATCACATTTTATAGGGTACGCAGAAATTTTTGTTACCTATGTATTTATTTATCACAGCCCAGATGTTTTCATGGTTATTTTGTTGTTACGAATCAAATGACTGCAAAAAGCATTTCAGTATATTCTTTTTACCCATTGCCAGGTTATGTAGAGGTTAAATTCCAGAATAGGTGGGCCTAGCAAAATCTGGGTTTCAGTATATACATTTTTCATCTTATAAAACATTTATGCCATACACTGTATGTATTTTTTTCATGTATATGCACTTTAAACATGAAGGTGGAAGTGAAGTTTTGAAATTCATCATACATCATTCTCAGTTGTGAATGCACACGATATTTCAAAGACGTATTTAGCTGATGTGAATGTGAGAAGCAAGTTTAGACTGATATGTGCATTACGTAGGTTAAAATGTTAAAAAGGCAGAGAGAAGTGGGTTAAGAAAGTACAGGGATATTCCCAAAATGGGAATGCGACAAAAGACCAGCTTTTTCTGAGTAGTAAGAGGAGATCTCACGGAGAAATTAATTCTCTGTGGTAAATATTTAAGGGCACAGTGAACAAGCAGAGCAATTATAGAGTGCATCGTCTGACTTTTACAAACAAGAGGTGAGAGGCCTCTGAGCTGGGTTGCATTGAATGGAAGGATGCTGGTCAACTGGCTTCTCTACTTGGCTTTCTAAATAGTTTATGACAATTGACTCTGTGTGCTTTGTAATTGGGCCTGATGGCTCTGTAATTACTTTGTCTCAACAAACAGTAAAATTGTGAATAGGTTTTATTTTTTCATTTGTGTTTTTCCTTCCCATTCCTCCTCTGGGACCTGTAGCTGCAGCAACTTGATGGCAGTGTGTTTGTGGAAGAAGAATGTGTCCAGTGATTGTTTATCTTTCTTGTTTCTGTTTTCCTGAGCTTTGCTGCCTAGGCATTGTAGTTCACATTCCAATTCCGCAGGAAGACAGTAATGTCTTTACTGAATTTACCTTTGTTACCTAGCTATTGGAGATTAATGTTGAGGGAACCTGATGTCAACTCTGCCTGGGAAGAAGGGGGTTCAGCCAAAAAGGAGAAAATCTTTAGAGACAAGAAAGGGCCTGGCTTTCCCTTGTTTGAAGCTTGTTAGATCAGCATGATTTATGTTACTGCCCATGCTACACAGTTTGTCCTGTGTACATATTTTTATGTGTCTGTGCAAACTAACTTATAATGATGGTGGTGCATTGCTATCCTATTTTTTCTGTATCCTGCAATAAGATACTACCTCATATCATAGCTCTGCCTGTGAGACAGAGACTTAACGCTCACGGACAGGGTCAGCTCTCTCCTAAGGCTCTGGGACATGCATTTATGATTTGGAAGTTAAGAAAAAAAAAATCACAGAGTGAGACTGCCTGATGATGACAGTCATTTTGCAGGGGATGTGTTTGTTTGAACTCTGGTGATCCCGGAAAGTTCTGTGCCATGCCAAGCTAGATCTACATGTTTTCATTTCTTTTTCATGGGATCAATATAAAAACCTCCTATTTTTTATGATTTACATCATAACAAAACAAACCTAAGTGTTCTGAATAAAGTAGAATTTCCTGAAAATTCTGAATAGCTTTAATTCCTATATTTGTACTTTATATAGTATCTATAATATGCAATCACAAATTAATAGACTTCTACTTAGACAAAAGTAGATGATGAGATATTTTCCACATTTTATTACAGACTGTTGAATTTTTGCAAACATGATTCTAAACAGTAGATAGAGAAATCAGCTCTTAAGATAGCCAAAATGAAATATGATTCAGTATGAATGCAATGGGACCCAAGAATTTGCACTTAAAAAATTATTAACACCTTAGGAGTTTATTACCGAGGTAAAAACCCATGGTGTTAATTACTATAGGTGGTCTGTGGACAGTATTTTGAGAAATACAGGCAAGAATTTCTGCCTACATAGGGATTCTCCTGATTTAAATGTAAAGCAGAATAATGACTTTTTTACCAGTAACTCCAGGACAAAACTAACATTTTGGTGAAAATATAATCTATACAGTATTCTAGTGTACCTTAACAGAATTCAGTGTAGGTTCTCACTGATTATGTTGAAATTTTATTTAACAGACCCCAACAAACAAACAAAAATAATGTAGTGTTTCACCGATGGTCTAGAGCAGTGCAGAGTATATTTTATCTGCTATGTTGTCATAATTGCTCTTCTCCAATTTAATAGTGTGGCGTTCAGGCACATTTATTAACCCCTCTCCAGACAAAGATAGGCATAACCTGTGTAAGAACAATAGGATCACAGAGCCTAGCAGAGCTGAAAGATAGAGAAGAACCATCCAGTGGGAAAGGGCAAGGTGTTTGACTAAAATAAATTGGAGAAATCTAATCTGGCACTGAAACTAGGCACACTGAAAAATGTGAATTGATTGTAGACAGGAAGGAGACATCTTAACGAGATAACAGAGTTTAGCAACTGGAGATGCAAAAACAGTTATTATTTATGTTTTTATCATTAAATCTACAAATGCTAGAAATCAACATCCAAGTTGGCTATCAACAGACAACAAATTCCTACCTCCTAGGGCAGTTGACCATTTAATCAAGTCAGAGTTCTGGTGTTCTAATAGAGGGAGGAGCAGGGTACATGCAACTTAAACACAATAGCACTCAAACCCATAGGATTTCTGATTGCAACCCTCATACTCTTTAACCTCCCTAATGTAACCATGGTAGGGAACGTGAGTCGCAGAGAATAAAGCAGAAAAGGAAGATTGTTTTTCTTAAAGACACCTGATATCCAAATAGCAAAAAAGAGCATATGTTTTGGTCACACCGGCAGGCAACTTTATAAAGTTGGTAAGGGACGGTACTGAAAGGAGTGGAGGAAAGACAGGTAATAACTGCACTTGTTGTTATGGAAGTGCATTCTCATGTGGAGAAAATGGCAGGGCTATTGAATTGTTTAATGTTGGCTTTCATTGTTGAATCAATTTGAACTTACAAACAGAGACACATCTTATTGAAGGGCGATTATATAAATTCAATGTGTAGGAGTGCCTGAATGGTTCAGTCAGTTAAGTGTCTGACTCTTGATTTTGGAGCAGGTTATGATCTCATGGTTCATGAGTGATTCATGCGTTTGAGCACCTCATTCAAGGTCTGCATCCAGCTCTGTGTTGACAGCACAGAGCCTGCTTGGAATTCTCTCTCTTTCCCTTTCTCTCTGTCCCTCCTTAATGCATGCACACACTCTCTCTCCCTCTCTCTCTCTTTCTCTCTCTCTCTCTCTCTCCCTCTCTCTCTCTTTCTCTCTCTCTCTCTCTCTCTCTCTCTCAGGATAAATAAATAAACTTTAAAAATATATAAAATAAATAAATTTATATGTTAAAATCCATACGCATTTACTATTACCCTTAAAAATGTTCTTCTTTTTTTTTTAACTTTTGAAGATGGATGTATTGTTTGCCAGTAAGTCCAATAGCCATTTTTTCCAACCACGACTACAAAAAAGCATTGTTTCTGCAGATGAAGTCGTTGCCTCGGTAATGTTTAGATGCTAAATCATACCAAAGATGAATATCTTTACAGACTTTTAGAGCTACAAGATGCTATCATCATGGGAGGGGAGGGTCATGGGAACTGACATACACTGAGAGAAGAGCAAGCACATTTACCCCATTTTATACTTGTTTGGAGGCATAGGCTTGTTCTGAAACATTAGTTCACACACCACCTCTTCTCCAGCTTGTTTAGATATTCGTGTAAAGTAATGAAAATAGCTAATATATATTGAAGAGTTAATATAGTAATAATTTTTTTTATTTTTTTATGTTTTTTATTTATTTTTGAGAGACAGAGAGAGACAGCGTGAGCAGGGGAGGGTCAGAGAGAGAGGGAGATACAGAATCTGAAGCAGGCTCCAGGCTCTGAGCTAGCTGTCAGCACAGAGCCCAATGCGGGGCCGGAACCCATGAACCATGAGATCACGACCTGAGCCAAAGCCGGACGCTTAACTGAGCCACCCAGGCGCCCCAATAGAGTAATAATTTTTTTTTAACCAAGTTTACAAATAATGAGGCTGAGAAACGACCAATCAAAGTGACTTCCTCCAGATCACATGACTAAAATCAGCAGAGCCAAAATGTAAAGACCAGTCCTCAGGCTCTACCAAAGTCCCACATTTAATTCCCATGGTAAGCAGAATCCTAAAATGGCACCCAGCACAGTTCCTGGAACTGTGAATTTGATGGGCTTTGCTCCCGAGATTAGGTTCTGCTATATAGCACAGCTGACCTGAAGAATGGGAAGATTATCTGCATAGCACTAACCTATTCACATGAACCCTTCAAAGTAGAGTTTTCTCCAGCAGGTCACAGAGAGGAAGTCAGAAAGGTGTACTTTGCCTGGTCTTGAGAAAGAAGACATCCTGGTTCCAAATTGTTGATGGAGACAGGCCACTTCCAGCAGCTAAGAGCAGTCCTCATCCAACAGCTGTCAGGAAAATGGGAACCTCAGTCTTACAACCACAAAGGACTGATTTCTGCTAGACATAAAAGTAAACTTGGAGGTGAAGTTTTCTCCAGAGGCTCCAAACAAAAAACCCAGCCTGGGTAGCATCTTGAGCTCATGCTTGTGATACCCTGAGCAGAAAATTAAGCCATGTCCTGCCAGACTTCTGACCTACAAAACGGTGTATTAGTAAATGGTTATTGGTAGGTTTGTGGTTATTAGTTATGCAGCAATAAAAAACCACCCCCTGTTTCCTACCTCTATAAGAGGAAACTGCCTACTTTGTCTTTCTATATGCTCGTCCCTATGCAGGGATATCTGAAGATATAGACATCAGTTTGGGTTGTTTTATTGTCAGCGTAATCAATTTACTGTTGGTGTCAAAGATAGTCAAGAGTAGTATAACATGATTATTTTAGTAAATTCTTGGAAAAATATTAAGCCAACTATCAAATGCCTTTCAACATATCTCAATTTGGCTTGTATCTTTATCTGCACAATCCTATGTTAAGAATGTATCTCGAGCAGGCAAGATGGCAGAGAAGCAGGGAGCTCTGTAACCCGCACAGGCCCGTATGGATTGAACTGAGAAGGACTGAAGGGATAAAACTGGGATTTGCAAGTGGGGGAAAGAAGAAACAGATGCCAGAAAGAAGACAACCTCAAAGATGCCTGAGTGAGTGACTGTGATCTGGGAAATTAGGGGAAGGGCGCGTCCCGGTGGTAAAGGGGAGAGGAGCCCCCGAGCCCAACACAGGGAGAGCGCGCTGTGCCCCGGAGAGACCAGGGGAAGAGAAAGAGAGACGAAAACGCACCTAGAACCATCTCTAAGGGAGGAAAAACTCGCCCGTCTCCCCATATATAACTGCCGAGTGCCGGGAGAGAAATCCATCCCATCTGGCCGGCGAGTTCTTCCTTGGGCGCAGCGGCAGCGGAATCCACTCCAAGCCGCACCGGGAGCAGCGGCGGCGGCGCCAAAAAAGGCTCCTTGAAAAGCGGCAGCTGCAGCGGCGGCAGCTCCGTGAAAAGGGCGGCGAAAGCCGGGCCGGGAGGCCGGCCGCCAGCGGGAACGCATCTCATCCCTGGTGACGGTGTTGAACTGCACGGACTGGGATTTGGAAGTGAGGCGGAGCTTGGAGAATACAGTCTGGCTCGCCCGCGGCACAGGGAGATCGGACTCAGAAGGGCCATTGCAACGCTTGGTTCCGGCAAAGCTTTGAGGCGGCGCCATACTTCTCCCCGCAACCACCAAGGCGGGTCCTCGGAGAGAGCAGCCCCCGAGACCTGACCTGACGCCAGACCACGCCCATCCAGACAGGGGAGTTGTCTTTTTTTT
>JAQQST010000960.1:0-13957 GCA_028646485.1 Cryptoprocta ferox
GCACTGCTGGGGATATGCCCAAGGGATACAGAAATGCTGATGCATAGTGGCACATGTACCCCAATGTTCATAGCAGAACTTTCAACAATAGCCAAATCATGGAAAGAGCCTAAATGTCTATCAACTGATGAATGGATTAGGAAGATGTGGTTCATCTATACAGTGGAATACTCCATGGCAATGAGAAAGAATGAAATCTGGCCATTGGTAGCAACGTGGATGGACCTCGAGGGTGTCATGCTAAGCGAAATAAGTCAGGCGGAGAAGGACAGATACCATATGTTTGCACTCATAGGTCTAACAAGAGAAACTTAACAGAGGACCATGGGGAGGGGAAGGAGGAAAAGTAGCTAGGGAGAGGGAGGGTAACAAATCATGAGAGACTCTTGAATACTGAAAACAAACTGAGGTTTGAAGGGGGAGGGAGAAAGGGGAAAGGGGGTGATGGTCATGGTGGAGGGCACTTGTGGGGAAGAGCACTCAGTGTTATATGGAAACCATGTTGACAATAAACTATAAAAATATAAATAAATAAAAAATAAAGAAGCTTATTAAGGAAAAATAAATAAGTAAAATAAAACCAATAATGTAAAAAGAGGCAAAAACGGACAGTATAAAATCAAAAATGGAAAAATACAACAAGAAGATCTAACAATTGTAAATATTTACGCACCCAACATGGAAAGCACCAAAAAAAAAAAAAATAGAGCAGCTAATAACATTCATAATGGACATAATTGATAGTAATACAATAATAAATTTAACATCCCGCTTATATCAATGGACAGATCTTAGATATACAGAAAATTAACAAAGTAACATTAGCTTAGAATGACACATTGGACCAGATGGATCTAACAGAACAGTCCATCCTATTCGTTGTATTCAGAACATTCCATCCTAAATGGCAGAATACACATTCTTTTCAAGTACACATAGAACCTTCTCCAGGATAGATAACATATTAGGCCATGAAACAAGACTCAACAATTTCAGAAGATTGAAATCGTACCATGGATCTTTACCAATCACAACACTAAAAAACTAGAAATCAACCACGAGAAAATATCTAGAAAGACAACAAATACATGGAGGTTAAATAACATGCTACTAAACAATGAATGGGTCAACCAAAAATTCAAAGAAAAAAATAAAATACTTGGAGACAAATGAAAATGAAAACACAACAGTCCAAAATCGTTGGGATGCAATAAAAGCTGGTCTAAGAGGGAAGTATATAGCAATAAAGGGATACCTCAAATAGCAAGAAAAATATCAAGTAAACAACCTATCCTTATACCTAAAGAAGCTAAAAAAGAAGATCAAAATGCAGGGACAGCAGACGGGAAGAAATAATAAGGATTAGAAAAGAAATAAACAAAATAGTAACTAAAATCTTAAAAATAGAAGAGATGAGTGGAACCAAGACTTAGTTCTTTGAAAAGATCAACAAAATTGATAAACTTTAACCAGAGTCATAAAAATAAAAAAAGACTCAAGTAAACAAAATCAGAAACAAAAGAGGACAGGCTCTCTGCTCTTTCCTGTTTGACAGACAGCTGCATCTTTTGGTGCAGTGCCAGCCATGTCCCTGATACATGATGGTGAAGGTTGAATAAACAGATTTGGCCATATTGGGGAGCCTGGTTCCAGGGCTGCTTTTAACACTGGAAAAGTGGATATTGTTGCCATCAATGACCCCTTCCTTGACCTCAGCTACATGGTCTACATGTTCCACACTATGATTCCACCCACAGCAAATTCCACAGCACAGACAAGGCTGAGAACAGGAAAACTGTCATCAGTGGAAAGCCTAGCTCCATCTTCTAGGAGCAAGATCCCACTAATATCAAATGGTGTGATGCTGGTGCTGAGTATGTTGTGGAATTCACTGGGGTCTTCACCACCATGGAGAAGGCTGGGGCTCACTTGAAGGGTGGAGCCAAGAGGGTCATCATCTCTTTTCCTTCTGCTGATGTTCCCATGTTTGTGTTGGCTGTGAATCATGAGAAGTATGGCAACTCAGTCAAGATTGTCATTAATGCCTCCTGCACCGCCAACTGCTTGGCCTTTCTGACCAAGGTCATTCATAACAACTTCGGCATCATAGAGGGACTCATGACCACAGTCCATGCTATCACTGTCACCCAGAAGACTGTGGATGCCCCCTCTTGGAAACTGTGTGATGACAGATTTGCTGTCCATCATCCCTGCTTCTATTGGTGCAGCCAAGACTGTAGACAAGGTCATCCCTGAGCTCAATGGGAAACTCACTGGCATGGCCTTACATGTCCTACCCTCAACGTGTCAATCATGGATGTGACCTCCTGCCTGGAGAAAGCTGCAAAATACAATGACATTAAGTAAGTGGTGAAGCAAGCATCAGAGGGCCCCCAGAAGGGCACCCTGAGCTTCTCTGAGGACCACATTGTCTACTGAGATTTTCACAGCAAAACCCACTCATACATTTGATGCTGGGACTGGCGTTGCTCTCAATGACCACTGTGTCAAGCTCATTTCCTTGACACAGTGAATTTGGTTTCAGCAACTAGGTGGTAGACCTTATGGTCCACATGGCCTTCAAGGAGTAAGAGCTCCCTGGACCACCAGCCCCAGCAAGACCAGAGGAAGAGAGGCCCTCAGTTGCTGGGAAGTCCCTGCCCCAACTCATCCGCCAACATATTGAGAATCTCCCAACCTCCACAGTTTATATCATATACGCTCTGAGGAAGAGGAGGAGCTTGGGGAGCCCTACCTTGTCATGTATGATCAATAGACTATACTGTACTGCCTTCAAAGAAATGAAATGGAGGATGACAAATAACCAACATCACAGAAATACAAAAAATTATAAGAAAATATTAAGAAAAATTATATGCCCACAAATTAGATAACCTGGAAGAAATAGATACATTCGTAGAAACATATAACCTACCAAAACTGAAGCAGGAGAAAATAGAAAACGTGAACAGATTGATTACCAGCAATGAAACTGAATCAGCAATCCAAAACTCCCAACAAAAAAAAGTACAGGACCAGATGTCATCACAGGTGAATTCTACCAAATTTTTAAAGAATAGTTAATACCTATTCCCTCAAATTATTCCAAAAAAAAATAGACAAGGAAATAAAGCTTTCAAATACATTCTCTGAGGCCATGATTACCTTGATATGAAAACCAAATAAAGACATCACCAAAAAAGAAATATAGGCCCTTGTCTCTGATGAACATAGATATAAAAATACTCAACAAAATATTAGCAAACTAAATCTAACAATATATTAAAAATGTTTGCCATTATCAAGTGGAATTTATTGCTGGCATGTAAGGATATTTCAATATTAACAAATTGATGTCATTTATCACATAAACAGGAGAAAGAATAAAACCCTATGATCATTTCAATAGATGCAGAAAAATATTTGACAAAATACAACATCCATTCATTAAAAAAATCTAGTCCTCAACAAAGGACATTTAGAGGGAAGATATCTCAGCATAATTAGGATCATAGACAAAAAGCCCACAGAGAACATCATTCTCAATGAGGAAAACCTGAGACCGTTTCCCGTAAGGTCAAGAATAAGAAAAGGATGTCCACTCTCATAACTTTTATTCAACATAGCACTGGAAGTTCTAGCCACAGAAATCAGAAAGCAAAAAAGAAATAAATCAAAAATTGGTAAGGAAGAAGTAAAACTTTCACTATGTTCATATGCCATGATACTCTATAGAGAAAACTGAAAAGACTCTACAAAAAAATGCCCTGCTAAAAGTGATAAATTTAGTAAGGTCACAGGATACAAAATCAATATACAGAAATCCATTGCACTTCTGTACACTAATAATGAAATAGCATAAAGAGAAAGTAAGTAAACAGTCCATTTACAATTATACACAAAATAATAAAATACCTAGGAATAAACTTAACCAAGAATGTGAAAAATGTTAATTCTGAAAACTATAAAGCATCGGTGAAAGAATTGAAGATGATACAAACAAATGGAAAGATATATTGGAGAACCAAATATTGTTAAAATGTTCAAACTACTCAAAGCAACCTACGGATTTAATGCAATCCCTATAAAAACAAATACAGAATGTTTTTCACAGAACTAGAACAAATAGTCCTAAATTTTTTTATGGAACCACAAAGACTCCAAATAGTCAAAGTAATCCTGAAAGACAAGAAAATAGGAGAATCACAATCCTGGACCTGAAGTTATACTGCAAAACTGTAGTGATCAAAACAGTACAGTACTGGCACCAAAAATAGGCACATAGATCAATAGAATAGAAGAGAGAGCCCAGAAATCAACCCACAGTTATATGGTCAATTAACCTTCCACAAAAGAGGCAAGACTGCAGTGGAAAAAAGAAAGCATCGTCAACAAGTAGCGTTGAGAAAACTGGACAGCTGCATGCAAAAAAATGAAACTGAACCTCTTACACCACACACAAAAATTAATTAAAAATGGATTAAAGACCTAAATGTGTGACCTGAAACCATAAAAATCCTAGAAGAGAGCTCTGGCAGTAATTTCTTTTACATCAGCCATAACTTTTTTCTAAATATGTCT
This sequence comes from Cryptoprocta ferox, assembly GCA_028646485.1. Taxonomy (NCBI): domain Eukaryota; kingdom Metazoa; phylum Chordata; class Mammalia; order Carnivora; family Eupleridae; genus Cryptoprocta; species Cryptoprocta ferox. The sequence continues at coordinate 4,582 of JAQQST010000960.1, forward strand.
CCTCAAGCAAAGTAAACAAAAGCAACATAAATTATTAGGACTACATCAAAATAAAAAGCTTCTACACGAGGAGGAAACAAAGGAAACAATCAACAAAACTAAAAGGTAACTTATGGGAGAAAATATTTGCAAATGACATATATGAAAAAATGTTAGTATCCAAAATATATCAAGAACTTACACAACTCAACACTGAAAACAATCTACTTAAAAAATGGGGAAAAGATATGAACACTTTTCTCCAAAGAAGACATCCAGATGGCCATTCCAGTAAAGGTGATGTTGCCAATATTCAAAATACATAATTACTACCCTTCACTGGTTTAATTTATAAATTCTTTCATGCCCTCAGAGATTAAATATCTTTAAGTCCTTTCCTAAATAAAAAGTCTGATTTACCATTTCCATTTACTTTGGACTTTTTGGGATATGTTTCCACTGAAGAAGATCAGTTTAAGGATGATAAAGTATTCAAATATATTGCGTTTCAAATGAGTTAAGAATGAAAAGGCAGAATTCTTTATTACTTATAAATATAACTTATCAGCTGTTATAAGAAGAAAGCGTGGTATTTTGAAAGGGGTTGTGGAGAGAGAACAGAGGCAATTATCTATGAAATGTACTCTGTCTAGAACAAATTAAACGAGTAGAGATAAGGGAAGATTATGGCCTGCAGTTTCTTCACTCCATTTACAGGCACTTGAGTACTTAATACAGTGAATCTTTGTACAGTCTGATACCCATTTTGCTTTTGGCTTCTGGCCATAAAAGGTGACTGATAAACTAATTGTGAAACCAATGGAGATTCTTACAGACTTCACTGGCTTGGTGCATCCAAACGCAGACTAGTCTCAGGGATGCCATGCCAGTTGAGAGTAATTTACACCCCTCTCAGTGTCTTGGTGGTTTTGAAGCCTAAAGCTCTGAACTCTGAACTCCCTGATTACTGAGTGAAGAAACAATATCGCAAAGATGTAAAGCCCCAGATGTGTGTGTGTGTGTGTGTGTGTGTGTGTGTGTGTGTTCCAAAGACTGAAAACACCGCATATGGCTGTTATGTTTGAGTAACATCTATGACATGATGGCCTACCAACCATGAACTGAAGATTCTGATCAGAGAGTAAGAAGGGAAAAACATCTGACACGTTTATCTGCTTTTACTATAGATATATGATATCCAGACAACCAAATAAATTAAACAAAGACTAGAAGATGTGATGCTTTTTGGGAAAATATGTGCTTCCATGTTTCAATCTTATGGGCTTCTGAGGCAGGTCTTACTACTATAAATCCACAGTGGTGAAAAACATGTGTTCTTTCTGTATTGTGTTTGGATAGACTCATTTTTCTCCTGTATCTATCATCAACACCCACTACCTATTTGAAGAACAAGTTACTAATCTTGTCAAAATCAGAACCATTAAATATCATAATGCACGCAGATTGCTGCATGCTCTGACCATAAACAGATTGAACTTCATCAGTTTGCTGCTTATAAAATGACTTCAATATTCAAAGCCCTGATCCATTGTCTCCTCTATCAATGATGTCTTGAGGAGAGAGACAAGCCGTACCAGGCAAAAAGACCAGTCACGAGACTGCGGCTTACTTTGTCTTGTCTGTTCTCCGAGAGACTTATTCCCTCCTCAAGCTTGCTGGCAGTTCTCATCTCATAGGTTCTTTTGAAGTTTTAAATGGAGCAAGTACAACTGGAAAAGCCTTATGATATAAAGGTGAATTGAAGGATCTTTTTTTAGAGTTGTTTAATGTTTATTTTTGAGAGAGAGAGAGAGAGAGAGAGAGAGAGAGAGAGAAAGAAAGGGGAAGAGAGAGAGGGAGACACAGAATCCGAAACAGGCTCCAGGCTCTGAGCTGTCAGCACAGAGCCTGAAGAGGGGCTCGAACCCACAAACTGTGAGATCATGACCTGAGCCAAAGTCAGATATTTAACTGACTGAGGGACCCAGGTGCCCCGAAAGATCTCTCTTTTACTTCTGGGTCTAAAGTTTTCTTCTGTGAACATGCATAAGGGTGTCACAAATTCAAACTTGGCCATGTGCCTCTCTAACCTTCAGGCCTTTGGATTAGTAAAAATTAGACAAATGATTCAAAGGAATATTAGTAACTGATTTTTTTAGCTTGGAAATCTTCCCAGCAGTGTCACCACAAGACCCCCTCAACCTCCCCTCGAGTTCCCCCCACCAAAAATAAATAAATAATTCATAAATGCTTATGAATGTATATGAGCAAATAGAAAGAAAATGTTTTCTCTTAAGAATTAATGACTACTAAATTAACCAGGAAGAATTACTGTAAAGTCTTAAAGACTTTCATACTAATGATACAATGGAGAAAATGGGTAAAGATGTGGGCTATAAGGTGGAGATTCTAAGTCCAAACTCAAGCCATGGAACTTACATTCTGCATATCTATAGAAAGAGTTGTGTCTGCAAGGCAGACTCTGAGATTTCTTTTCTAGCCAGAACTTTAAGACCTGAGATTGCTTCCCATAGCCACTTGTACATAAAACAGAAACAATGGAGTCCTCATTTCCCGACAGGAGACTACGTCCTTCTGAGTTTATGTCCGTGTGAGTAGGACGGAAGGCAGAAGAGAAACCCTAGTACTTGCTTTTGAGCCCAGGTAATATCTTCCACAGTTTTTCATCTCAGTTTACCCTAACACTTTTCTTCTCAGAGGATGAGTAGAGGCTATTAAGATAGGCCAGAAGCCAAAATTCATTGGTCCACATTTTGAACCAATTAAATCTACAAAAAAGCTGCTAGTCCTAAAAAGTGAATTTAGCAAGGTTATAAGATGAAAGATCTATATATCAAAAACATTGTTTTGGAAGTACTTCCAGAATGATAAAGCACCTCCAAAAGTCTGATCCTCCATAAGAATAATGAGAACACTAGCCATTATGAATAACTAAGATCCATTTTTTTCAAAACTTTGGCAATTAACTTTCATACTAATGATAGAATGGAGAAAATTGGGTAATCTTTGGTTATAAGATGAAAGATCTATATATCAAAAACATTGTTTTGGAAGTACTTCCAGGATGATAAAGGCCTCCAAAAGTCTGAGCCTCCATATGAATAATGAGAACACTAGCCATTTATGAATAACTAAGATCCATTTTTTTCAAAACTTTGGCAATTAACCAAAGGCTTGCAATACTTGGAAGAGCATTTATTCAAGAAAGCCATCTGAATTGTAAAAATGGTGAGCTTTTGGTATTTCAACTTGTCCTATTTTCATCCCCATTTCCCTTCTCCATAACCTTGAAAACCAAAAGTGTCACAACTACAGTGAAAACCAAAAGCTTCTGTCAGTGTATGGGGAGCAATAAGTTTAGACTTCTCCAGCAGCCTTACCTCAAAAGATTTGTCACTCTTGTCTGGCAGCTCCTTGAAAGGGTCTATTTTCAGGGCTTTGCTTTATTTGAACTGACTCAGAGCTTGCTCTGTGAGGACAGCTCTATCAGTAGGGTGTTGTCCAGAAAAAAAATCAGTGGTAATTGCTTAACATCACAGCTGCATGAGGTGATGATTCTGTTGGGGCTTATAAGAGGATGACCATAAAAAAATATGAAAAGAAAATCTGAAGAATAAGACGTCTATGGGGAGCCTTGAAAAGCTGATAGTCCTAGGAATCTAGATCATACATAGGTTCAGGGCCAGATACATGACCAGGAAAGGTCTTACTCTCTGACCTCTGCTTGACCTTCAGCCTTTGTGAAAGCATGAAGGGGGGATTAAGGCAGAACTGTAAACCACTTGCTAGAGTATTAAAAATACACACAACACACACACAGTGTTTCTGAGCAAATGCTTGGAAATTTATTTATTCAAAGTATTTGTCCAGTTTTAGGTCAGTACTAAGCCTACCTAGCAGAGACTTAAGTGTCTACATATGACAAAGAATACAGACTTAACAGAACTAGTCCAGGAAAGTCATAAACAGCAAAAATAATGACAAGAACAGACAACAATAAACTAGAGAAAGTAGTGGTGAATCTGATTTCCAAGATTTCCCCTTTATATTATATGAAATGTCCAGTTTTCACCCCCAAAAAATTATAAGACATGCACACAGACAGAAAATATGAACACGGGGTAGAGGGTAGCAACCAATAAAAACTGTCTTTGAAAATGTTCAGATGTTGAACTTATTAAACTAAGACTTTAAATTGGTTATTATAAGTATGGTCAGTGACTAAAGGAAAACATATCTAAATAATGGGAAATATGAGAATGATATCTCATCAATTAGAGGATGAAATAACCAAGATAAGCAAACCAATAAGATAGAAATCAGATTACTGGTCATTAGGGTCTGACTGAAGAGGGGAACAATGAGTGATTGATAATGAGTTTCTTTTCTGGGTGATGAAATATTTTAACATTAATGGTAATGGTTGTACAATTTATGAATATACTAAAAACCAATAAATTGTACATTTAAAAGGATAAATGTTATGATGTGTGAATTATATATCCATAGAGTTACAGCAAAAAATTCTTTGTATTTCTATACAGCAGGAACAAACAATAAGAAATTGAAACTTAAAAAAAACCCTATTTACAGGGTGCCTGGGTGGCTCAGTCAGTTAAGCATTTGACTATTGATTGCAACACAGTTCTTGATCTCAAGGTTGTGAATTCAAGCCCCACGTTGGGCCCTATGCTCAGCTTGGAGGCTACTTTAAAATATATATATATATATATATATATATATATATATATATATATATATTATTTACAATGGCACCAAAAATATGAAACTCTTAGGGATAAATTTAATAAAATATGTCAAAAAATCTGTACATTGAAAATTTCAAACATCACTGAGGGAAATTAAAGAATATCTAATTTAATGGTGGGATATGCCCTGTCCATGGGTTGGGAAAAATAGACTCACCTATATTCACAACTGATTTTTGACAAATATGCAAAGGTAATTCAGTGAAGAGAGGATAGCCTTTTTAACAAACAATGATGGAACAATTAGATATCCATATGCAAACATTTTGAATTCAATCTATACACAAAAGTTAACTCGAAATGGTTCATAGACCTAAATATAAAACAAACAGAATAAAACTTCTAGAAGTAAACAAAAGAGAATTTTTTGTGACCTTGGGTTAGGCAAAGATTTCTTAGATATGACACCAAAAGCATGATCTATGAAAGGACAAATTAATAAATTGGATTTCATCAAAACTTAAACTTCTGCTCTTCAAAAGAGACTGTTAAGAGAATGACAAAAGAAGTCACGGAGTGGAAATCTGTGCTTTGTTAGTGAATTTACCAATTGCTTTATTAGAAAATTCACCCTCACACCTACTAATTGGTAGAAGGTGGGATTTGAACTCAAGTGTACCTGACTCCAAAGCCCTTATACTTCACCATGTTCAGATATGTCCCCTCATAAGGGAGTTAACACTGTATCTTGCACTTGGTGTGTGCTTAATAAATGATGTTGCATGAATGATATCTAACTAAGTAGGAGGGAACTCATTTGTATGCATATGATCTAAGACATACAGATAAATAATACATGTTGAGAGAATATAGAGATTAAAATTTTTACTTTATGGTCCAAAAAGAGAACTGTATAAGAAACAGTAAACTAAGATACAACATTCCAGGAGTAAGATCTATAGGGGAAACAAACTTTTACCTTTACTCTCTTATGATTCTTTTCACCTGAGCCTGAAAATTAAATTAAATTGCCATAAAACAGATCAACAAGAGAAAAGTATAGAAATTTATTTAATGCAAGTTCTACATGACATGGAGGCTTCATATGGAATGGAGACCTAAAGAAATGGCAAAACCCACTTCCTTTTTAAATTTTAAACACATTTATTAACTTAGTTAACATTAAAAAGAAATAAATCATTACATGGTAACATAAATAACACATTAAGAAAAATAACTATATTTTCTAAAGCAAAAATTAGAGATTTTTGCAGTCCTCTCTAATATATGGTTTGATGTGAGAAACAAAGGCAGAAGAAAATGGCAGATAAAATTAAATTTCCTTATAACCTGCAGCCCATTGGCAAATACTTGAGGCAGGCAGAGTAGAGCATTTCTCCAGGAACTTCCTACTGTCCAAATGCTAATGCTTTCCTAGAGGGAAAACAACCTTAACTTGACAAGAGCTAGGCCTCTAGTATCCTGTGAGTCTTTTTTAACATATGAAAACTTCATTGGAAACATCCCCTGGACTTTACCTCCCCCAACTCCATAGTATATAACCAGTCTCTCCTCATGATCTCTGGACATGGCCCACGGGTCTTATCCCCATGCTTTAATAAAATCACCTTTTGGCACCAAAGATGTCTTCAAGAATTCTTTCTTGGTCATTGGCTCCGGACCCCATGAACCCTATTATCCCACAGAAACTTCCATCATGGTTTAGTAGAGGAGAGCTGAAAGCCCACTTACTTTTATATTAGATTGAACAAAGAAAGGTGATTGTAGGGAAGTGACTATGTGGAGAGGCTAAAGGAAGAAAATTATTTTGACAAAATCTGTGTGTATAAAATTCTCTCAGTCTCAAATTCTTATCTTTGAATGTTACTTTTCTCTGATTCAGGCAGGATATCTTTAATAGAGGAATTTCATCTACTTTTAAGAAAAAGAGGCAGAAAAAGGTCCGGGTGATTTTCTTTTGTTTGTTGTTTTTCCTGTGTCAATAACCCCAGATAGTAAATATGCCAGAGTAGCAGAACTTGAGGAAGTTTTGGAGAATTATTATATTTTAAAACATATTGTGTAGACAAGAGGAGGGAAAGATGACAGAAAATTTTCATGAATACAATATAACAATCAAATCATCCTAAATGCCTCAGAAAGCAACCTGAAGTGTGATACAACAAACTCCGCAACTAAATGTAGAGAAGAGGCCACATCAAAGAAGGTAAGAAGGGCAGGGACTTGGTTTGGACAAGAAATGGGATGTGGCTCCTGTGGTTAGGAGAGAGCCAAGGTCATGAAAAAGAGCAAGAGACAGACAAACATACTGAGGAGCACATGGGGTAAACAATTCTCCATAGCAATTGTCTTGGAAAGCAAGAGGGGACAAGTTTTGTGACTTCTGGCAATAAGCAGGGCTTAAAACCTGTAGTTTTAAAGCTCAGTGGGCTTGGCGGAGATAGAACCCAGAGGTCATTGCGCTGCTCTTGGAAAGGAGGCAGGCAAACAACCAGCAGACATACAGCGCGTGGAAACAGCAATCTGGAGATCGCTTGAGGCACACAGTGGGGAGGTTATTTGCTCACCTTGGAGCTGTCCCAGATAGACAGTGTTCCCAGAGAGACCGCTCTAGAACAAAGGAACTGGCTGGTGCTATTTCCTTCCCCGACACCTCGGCATACAGCACAGAGTAAACACTATCTCTTTGCTTACACCAAGTCCTGCCTCCCCCAGACTCTGGTGGAACAGCCCTTCCTAGTCAGGCTTGCCTTAGTCCCATAGAGGTGGCCCCTACCCCTGAGAAGATAGGCACAAACTTCTACCAACACCAACACAACATCTCTTGACTCAAAAGATTTGTGGAACTTCAGTTCCAATGGCAATGACAGATGTTGTTTAACAAACAGACCAAAGCACACCTGGTTGAAATATGGCACGTTCAGGCCAGGGATCAAACACTGCCCACAGCAGGCAAAGAAAGCCACTGCAGGTGACTAGCCTGAAGGATAAAGCAGCCAGCACAAAAAAGCAGACACATTCAGCATAAATTGGAGACACCAGAAACAGCAGGCCCTGAGAAGCAAAGGATACCACATGGCAGGGTACTATAGGACCTCTACTCCACAAGGTGATTACCCTCAAAAAGAGGAGATATAGTTGACTTTCTTAACACAGAGAAACAGGCCCAGAGACATAGACAAAAAAAGAAGTCAGAGAAATCTATCCCAAATGAAAAACAGTACAAGGTCACAGCCAGAGATCTAGGTGAAACAGAGATGAGTAACATGCCTGAAGGAGAATTTAAAACAGTGATCATAAGGTTACTCCCTGGACTTGTTAATAGTGGAAGACATTAGACATAAATAGACATAAAAAAGAACCAATCAGAGATCAAGAATGCAATAAACGAGATTAGACAAAAGCTTGATGCAATGAATAGCAGGCTTAGAAAAGCAGAGGAAACAATTAATGACTCACAAACAGAGTAATAGAAAGTAATCAAGTGAAACTGAAGAGAATAGCCTTCAGGAAGTCAGTGACTGCATCAAATGTAATAACATTTTTATTGTAGGAGTCACAGAAGAGAGAGAGAGAGAGAGAAAAGGTGCCAGAAATTTAATTTGAAGAAATAATAGCTGAAAACGTCCCTAATTTGGAGAGGGAAACAAGACATCCAGATTCAGGAAGCACAGAGAATCCCCATCAGAATCAACAAAAGCAGATTCACATCAAGACAGTTTGCAATTAAATTGGCAAAATATAGTGACAAAGAAAAAACTTTAAGAGCAGTAGGACATAAGAAGATAGTAATATACAAGAGAAATCCCATAAGGACATCAGGGGATTTTTTAGCAGAAATTTTCCAAGCCAGAGGGAGTGGCATCATATATTCAAAGTGCTGAATGGCAAAAATCTGCAGTCAAGAATACTCTATCCAGCAAGGCTATCATTCAGAATGGGAGAGGTAAAGAGTTCCCAGACAAACAAAAACTAAAGGAATTCACGACCACTAAACCAGCCCTACAAGAAATATTAAAAGGGATTCTTTGGATTAAAAAAAAAAAAAAAAAAGACCAAAAGTGACAGTATGAAACTAGGAAACACAAAAATAGTAAAAATAAATTTTTCTATAAAAAATCTGTCAAGGAACTCAGAAAACAAAAGGACTGAAATATGATATCATATACTTTAAGTGTGGGGACGAAAGGAGAAAAGAATGGGTTTAAACCTAAATGACCATCAACTTAATGTAGACTGCTATAAGCAGAAAATGTTATACACACACTTAATGGTGACCATAAAAGAAAAACCACTAACAAATACACAAAGAATAAAGATAAATAAATGCAGATATATCACTAAAGAAAATCAGCAAGCCCTGAAAGAGAGAAAGACAACAAAGGATTGGAGAAAATCTTTAGAAACAACCACATAACAAGTCATAAAATGGCAATAAATGCATATCTATCAACAATACTTTGAATGTTAATGGAATAAATGCTCAAATCAAAAGGCATAGGGTGACAGAATAAATTTAAAAAAACAAAACAAAACAAAACAAAATAAGATCCACATATATGCTGCCTACAGTGGACTCATTTCTGACCTAAGGACATCTGCAGATTGAAAGGAGGGGATGGAGAAACATTTACCATGCAAATAGA
>JAQQST010000961.1:0-13957 GCA_028646485.1 Cryptoprocta ferox
TATCTTTATTTTATTGGCTGATAATGAAGTTTTTATCCCTAATTGTTTATGGCCATCTGAGAGAAAAGGATTGTGAAGAACAGGTTGTCAGGGTATTTTTGATTATTATAACTCTGATTTTCCTATACTATTGTATATATTTTTAGTAAATATACATCAACATTCAACTGACTATTGAACATTCCATATGAATTTCAGGTCTACCCTCCAAACATTCTGGTATTTACTAAAAGATTCAACACTGTGTGTGTTCTGAGAGCTCCTGACTGTGAAAATCTGATTTTTCAGTTTGGGGTGCCATCACGTGGACAGAACTAGAATAGCAGTTCATCGAACAAAAAGAGGAAGTAAGTTGTACTTTCCAATGGAGATCATTCCTTAATTACAAAATATTATTTCTCTCAGGTTCTACAGATTTAAAGCACCATGTCCTCACATGATTGTTCCTCTGTGCCCAAGCATCCTTGGTGTCCCCTTGTATGTCCAAATTTCCTGTAATTAGGATAGAACTTAGACTGGAGTAGGGCTTACACATGTCCTCATTTAAATGTTAAATGTCCTCATTTAACCTGAATTACCTCTTTAAAGTTTGTTTATTTATTTTGAGCTGGGGGGAGGACAGAGAGGGAAAGAGAGAGAGAGAGAATCCTTACAGGCCCTGCCCTGTCAGTGCAGAGCAGGACGTGGAGCTAGAACCCAGGAACCACGAGATCATGACCTGAGCCAAAATCAAGAGTCATATGCTTTACAGACTAAGCCACTCAGGAGCCCACTAAATTGCCTCTTTAATGGCCCTATTTCCAAATGCAGTCTTGTTCTGAGGTACTCAAGGCACTTCGATACATGAAAGTTGAAGAAACACAGTTCACCCTATAAACACCACATGCAAAAGAAATCTACTCCAGATGGAGTAAGTACTTAAATTCAAGAACAAAAGAAAATAACAGTAGCAAGTATAAGCAATCAACTTTCTGAGTATAAGGTATGGAAAGAGTTTTTTTGTTTTTTTTTTTCAGTTGAGCTATAATTGACAGGTAACAGTGTATTAGTTTTAGGTGGGCAACACATTGATTTGATATATGTAAATATTGTGAGATGGTTAAAACAGTTTCCATCGCTGCTAATAGTTAGATTTTTTTTTTTCTTGTGAGGAGAAATTTTAAGATCCACTTTCTTAGCCCCATTCACATACAAGAACAATATTGTTAACTATGGTCACCATGCTATACATTACATCCCCAGGACATATTAATCTTATTACAGGACGTTTCACCTTTTGACCCCCTTCACCCCTTTTGCGCCCCTGGCCCACACGTCTGCCATCCACCAATCTGTTCTCTGCTGGAGTTCAGTTATTGTTAGTTTCTAGATATAAATGAGAACATAGAGTATTTGTCTTTCTCTTTGTGACTTAATTCACTTAGCATAATGCCCTGAGGCATTATGTTGTCACAAATGGCAGGATAGCCTTCTTTTTTTTTTTTAAATCACTGAATAATATTCTATTTTACATATATGTAAATTACATTTTCTTTATTCATCTGTTGATGGACACTTAAGTTGTTTCTATACCTTGGCTATCATAACCGATGCTTCAGGGAGAGTGGATATACTGTTATCCCTTTGAAATTAGGATTTTGTTTCCTTTGGAGATATACCCAAAAGTGGGATCGCTGGGTCATATTGTGTTTCTATTTTTAATTTCTTGAGGAAACAACAGACTGTTTTATACGTTGTACCAGTTTACAATTCATTTTGTTGATAGTTTTCTTTGCTGTGCAGAAACTTTTAGTTTGATGTAGACTGATGACGTTGTTTATGTGCATCTCCTTTGATTTTTTAACCCCTTATTTTGAAACAAAATTTCCTTACTCCTTGTGCCTTTGAAGAATTTGAAATATAGAATTTGAAATACATTTGAGGAATGTAGAAACCTTAAAGAAGGCAGATATTGGTAAAATTCACTGTAAGAATTTGGGGCATGTGGGTGGCTCATTCAGTTAAGTGTCCAACTTCTGCTCAGGTCATGATCTCACGGTTTGTGAGTTTGAGTCCCGTGTAGGGCTCTATGCTGACAGCTCAGAGCCTGGAACCTGCTTCAGATTCTATCTCCCTCTCTCTCTGCCCCTCCCCTATTCATGCTCTGTCTCTCAAAAATGAATAAATGTTAAAATTTTGTTTTTAATTCATATAAGATACAATGAGAAGTAATCCTAAAGTGATCTTCTCTCTTACTCCTCTGTTATAGATTTCTTGGCCTATCGTCCAAGTAGTGATTTCATTTCTCTGCTCTCCAACCAGATGGCTGCTGACAGTAGGCTTCACTGTCCAATATCTTGAATTTCTCTTTCAGCTAAGTCATTTTAACCTCAATGATCTGGCTCAATAATATTGTAAATGGTATTCTTTTTTTATTTCGTCATCACTGCCTTACATTTTGAATTTTCTAAACAAACTGTTAACTCTATCATGCCTGCAGCAACTGCATTCACAAAGGTTTCTATTTAATTCTTATTCACCTTGAACTTTCTGCAACATTTGGCACTTCTCATTATCCCTCTTATTTGCCATCATGCTTGACTCCTAGAATGTCTTCTATCTTCTCTTCTGGTTCTCTCCCTATGCCCTAGATCTTTCTGATACTTTTCTCTCTATTCAGGTCCTCCCACTCACAGGACTTCAGATTTTTGGTCTACATACTCACTAATCCAAATATTATGAACCCCCTTACATATTTTTAAGTTGATATATAAATTTAAGTTTATACATTTTGAGAGAGAGAGAGAGAGCATGCAAGCAGGAGAGGGACAAAGAGTGAGGGAGACCGAGAGTCCCAAGCAGGCTCCATGCTATCAGTGCAAAGCCTGATGTGGGGCTCAAACTCAGCAACCATGAAATCATGACCTGACTCAAAATCAAGAGTTGGATGCTTAACTGACAGAACCATCCAGGTGCCCCAATATATAAATCTTTAATAAGATTGAGTTATAAATCATAGCGTATCTGAAACCATGAACATTATGTGTGTGACTTCACTGTGGTTTCACCACAAATGTAGAGCCACATCTTCAGTTTATGGAGAATTTCCATGGTATAATTTAATGGCCAAACACAGTTTTCACTATCAAGCTAATCATTCAGAAAATCACCTTCTTGTTGATACTGAAATAAATGTGTTAATACCTGTCTTTGTGATAACCATCTTGCTTCTAAATTCTTAGGGAGGGAGGGAGGAGAGAAGGAGGAATAAAACAGAAAGAAGGGAAGGGGAAGACGAAGAGGAAGGGGTAGGGCAGGGGAAGGGAAAGGGATGGCGTGGCATAAGGAATTGCCACAGGTTTGCCACTTGAATGGAGCTTCTTACTGAAGGTCTGCAGTCTTAAATTTTCCCTTTGTTTCAGGGGCTCTAGAGATATTTACCCCTGGTGGAAATGAACAAGAGTAAACTTCTGAGTAGATGGGTGCATGGATGAAAGATGAACAAATGAGAGATACACTCTCCTATTGTAAAATGGGAGATGGGAGTTTGTGAAAGAGAATTTGGGAGAGGAGAATGGGGTTTCTCAGGCACATCAGTTTTAGGGAAGAGTTCTTATGATAGCTGGGAATTTGTAAATTGATTCACTTGAAATTGTCAGTCTACCCCATTACTCCGTGAAACATCTTAAGGTGTATCCATATCTTCTTCATTTGAATTGGCTATTCTAAAAAAAAAAAATAGCTATTTCTTATTTTCTGTTTTTACTCCTGCATAATTTACCCATTCTCACAGATCCAATTATCACCTCTGGGTGGATGCTTAGAACCCTATTGATCTCTTGTTTATAAGCGTCAACCAGATGTTTCTATTTGAAGATCTCACATTAAACTGGAGATCTTCGCTTCATAGTCATCATGACAGTAAAATCTATAAATTTTTGTGTACAGTTGTTTCTTTCTTCAAGTTCCCACAGCTTAAGATAAAATTCAGCTCTATCAGCAATAACCTAGTTGTCTCTGACTTGAACTTGCCCTGGATAAAGGCAAAACCTCAGTCTTCTAGCAGGCCCTTCTTTCTTATGCAGATTCCAAGTGAAGATTAGGTATGCTGCCTTTAGTGCAAGAAAGGAAGAGAGGTAAAGTATGCGATATAACTGTAGACATATAAATTGGTAAGTACATATGTATATGAATATAGATAGACATATCTGCTGATATTTTCAGAAAAGAACTGCAAGGTAAACCAGATACTAGTGAAAACACTAATCAGTGATGGGGGTGGAGGAATAAACAGTGTAAAATGAGCAGAAATTTAAGCAAGACTTCTTGGAGTATACTTTCCAATGTAAATCATGTAATTCATGTAAGTCATGAATCATGTAAGTGTTTTACACATTCAGAAAAAAAATACTCTCTAAAACTGAAAATCTCTTGAAAGATACTAACTGTATATCAAAATTTAACAAAACCTTTCAGAGGAAAGAATTACTTTAGATGTCTGAAATACTGTATTCTTGCTGAAAAGCCTTGGAAAGATATATTATAAAGAGAAAAAGAGCTTCAAATTCAGTGGCTTTATTATTAATAGTAATATTGGTATTATTTGGAAATCATTTATTCATATTACAGAGCTAAAGTACATAAATGATTATGTTACTATTATTTTAAAATAAAATTTTCATGTTAGGAAATGACTATAAAATTAAAAGAATTAAATAAAACCCTATAAGCCAAATTTAAATTGACAAATGTCAATTAGTGTCTGAATGGACCTTCATTTAAAAAAAAAAGTGTATGTAACTGATTAATATACTTGGAACATAAAAATTCATGAGACCACAATGATACTTTTCAAAAATTATACTTGCAAATAAAAACTTCCTTGCCCACATTGAAGATGAGTCTTACACCAAATCCTAATTCTGAAAATTGGAAATTACAGGGAATATATTAATTTATTCTCATAGTTCAAGGTAACAAAATAACCCTAGTTGATGACATTTTTCCAGTTTTTTAAAGATATAATTGATATAAGCAATGTATAAGTTTAAGATGTGCAGTAGGATGATTTCATGTACAAATATTATGAAATGATTACCACAGTAAATTCAGTTCACATCCATCATCTCAGGTAGATACAAAATAAGAGAAAAAGAAAAAAAAATTTTTTCCTTGTGATGAGAACTCTTAGGATCTATTTTCTTAACTTTTATATGTAGGTGATTCTTGAACAACATGGGTTTGAAATGCATAGATCCACTTTTATGTAGGGGTTTTTTTTGTATATATAAGTACAGTACAGTACTGTAAATGTATTTTCCTTATGGTTTTCTTAACACTGTCTTATCTCTAATTACTTTAATGTAAGAAAATAGTGTACAGTACATATAACATGCAGAATGTGTGCTAATGATGATTTATGTTATCAGTAAGGCTTCCAGTCAACAATAGGCTATTAGCAGTTAAGTTTTGGGGAAATTTAAAGTTGTACACAGTTTTTCAACTGCATGGGGCAGGGGTCAGTGCCTCTAACCCTGCATTGTGCATGGGTCAACTGTAGATCGTACAGCAGTGTTAAATATAGTCATCATGTTGTCCATTACATTTCTGTACTCATTTATCTCATGAGGAGAAGTTTGTAACTTAGACTACATTCATCCAGTTTCTCTTCCCTCCCAACCCCTACCCACTGTCTCTGGTGATGAGGAAATATTTTTACAGGAGAATACTAACTAATATATACACAAAGAATGGATAGTAACAGGAAATCACCATTCTGCAACTACATATGAAATAACTGGCTCTATTAAGAGTCATCAGTGTGGATGAAATCATTAGATGAATGGCTGATGGACAGATTTTCCCATAGATTACCCTACAGATGACCTGCCAGTAATATGGGGGTGGGGGAGGCAGAGGGGTGCACCTTTATAACGGTGATATCTGGCTGACACCACCTTAACGGAAACCAAACTATCAGGAATAGTGGGGCACTATGTGCCTCCTGGTGGCATGCAGGGGGGAAGTATTCTTACTAAGAAATGTTCAATCGAAACCTTAGTCTGCATTTCTGTCTTCAAAGGAAATTCAGAGAACAAAGGAATATAATGTCACCACCAAGAAAAGATAAAATTGAGAAAACCAACATTTTACAAGCCATCTAGCCTGGTCTCTTTGAAAAGCTCAAGGGAGTAAGTAGTGATTCTTGCAGCTTAATTGAGTTAGGAGTCATAACAGAAGGTCATCTCTTGTCTTCAGTTGGTTCTTCGTTTGAACAAATGAGCTATCAAATGCATTTGGGGAACAAGTGGGAAAATGTGAACGTGAACTAGGTATTAAGGAATTCTTGCTTTTCAAAGTATGATAGTAATGCCGCACTATTTAACCATAGAATGTTATTATCATGTTTGTAACATACTTTTAAATGGCAAGGGAGGGGAATATGTGTAAACAGTTGTTCGATTTGTTCGATTTGGTGGTGGACATATGGGTAGTATTCACTGTACCCTTCTTTCCACAAATCTGTATATTTGAATTTTTTTTTTCACCATTACGTTTAACAAAAACAGGCTCCAAGCTTCCGACTGGTCATCGCTGCTCCACAGTGACGAGCCGGCAGCCCTGTGTCTCCGTCTCCTCCAGGGCTTTGCCCCTACACCAGTGGCTGCATGCAGATCCAGGGTTTTGGGCACCACATTGAGCCTCCGGAGCCAGGCATGCTGTTTGCGCTCCTGACTTCTGTAAACTGAGTTAGGTGTGGATGTGGAAGTGGGGGGTGGATGGAGAGGTGTGGGAGTGCAAAGCGATATTGTTTGGGCAGAGCAGGTTTGGAACTTCTCAAGTACAGCAGGTCACTTTCCATGCACACAGACTCTCTCACAGACTGTTTTCCAGGGCAGGCCTCCTGGGGCATAGCCGTTCTGCTGTGGCATCACCTGCCTCCCCGTATCCCTCCGTAGGGCACTCTTTCCTTTGGCTGGTGGTAATAATCTCCTCGATGCCCCTCCTATCTCTTCCTCTCCCTGCCCACTTCCCCAAGGCAAAAACAAACCAAAGAGGCAAACAAAACAAAACAGTGCTTTCTTGCTCACTCTTCCTCCTTGGTAGTTCCATTTATTTTTGTTCAATTCCTTTCAATAAACCAGATGCTGGAGAGAGGATCTCTCCATTGAGCCTTTGATTGAACTCCTATCCATTCCTCTTGCCCTTGCTAATTCTTTGTCTTGCCCCTTCCTTTCTTCTGAATATTAAATAGTAACTAATGGTATTGATCTCTTAACCATGTGTCAGATGCTGGTTTAAGCTCATTCTACGCATTGGCCTCTGATCACAATAACTTTATAAAATATAATCTTCATGGTACAGAAGAGGAACCTGAGGCACAGAGCAGAGAGGCTCAGTTACTTACGTAAGATCGAATCTAGGATGTGTTTATCTTCTCTTCTCAATAGTTCTATATTTATAAATGTGTTTATCAGGAAGTCATTGAGTTCCTACTGTGTGCCATGTATTATTGCAGACACAGGGAACATAGTACTGAAGAAATCAGTGGACTTGTCTTCATAGAACTTTCATACCTGTACAAAAGAAAAATAATAACCAAATAGAATATATAAACCAAGGTATGCCTCAGAAATCTTCATCAGATGATAGGAACAGAGAGAGGAAAGTCCAGGAAGGCCTCTTGGAGGAGCTAAACTTTGTCATTTAAAAAAAAATCTTTTTATATAGGGACACCTGGGTGATTCAGTTGGTTGAGCATCTTACATCTGACTTTAGCTTAGGTCATGATCTCATGGCTTGTGAGTTCAAGCCCTGCGTTGAGCCTGGAGCCTGCTTCTGATTCTATGTCTCCCTCTCTCTCTGCACCTCCCCTGCTCGCATACTTTCTTTCTCTCTCTCTGTCTCTCTCTCTCTCTCTCAAAATAAGTAAACATTAAAAAAAATTTTAATTAAAAAAATTATATGTAGTTTTCAATAGGTCATCTCTTCTCTTGGTTCAAACATGAGAATATATAAAAAGTGATCAGCTTTTCCTTCTAGAAATTTTATGCTTTATGCATATTTAAGGCTAAATTATTTTTTTCCTTCCTTTTTGTCTCCAAGGAAACATGCTTTACTATACCATATGCTGTCCTCCTTGCTTTTCACAATATTTATTTTGGAGATCTTACCATATCAATACTTAAAAAGCCTCATTTTTCTTGTACAGTTGCCTACATTTTTGTAATATGAATTACTACCATTTATTCTATCAGTCCCCTCTTGAAGGTGCTTAGGTTTTTTCTAGCCTTTAATTGTTACGAATAGTGCTCCAGTAAATAACCCTATACATCAGGAGTTGGCAAACCATTTCTCTAAAAGACCAGATAGTAAATATTTCAGGCTCTGTAGGCCATATGGTCTCTGTCACAACTATTCAACTCTGCTGTTGTAGCATAAAGGCGGTCAGAGACCATGTGTAAGCAAACAGGCGTGGCTGTTTTACAATAAAACCTTATTTGCAAGAGCAGATGCTGTACTAAATTCAGCCAGTTGGTTGCTTTATTTGCTGATGCCTGTTATTCATCATTTTATATATTGGATTGTCTCCACAGGATAAATTCCCAGAAGTAAGAGAGTACATGAATTTCTAATTTTGATAGATTATACCAAATTACCTTTCACTGAGATTGCACCAGTTTGCTCTCCCACCAGCAATATATTTGTTTCCTCAACACTTTGCCGATATAGTATGTTCACATAAAGTGAGGATTTTGCCAATTTCATAGGTAGAAAATGGTATTTCAGTGTAGTTTTCACTTCATTTTCTTTTCTTTTTTTAATGGTTTTTTTTTTTTTTTTTTTTTTTGAGAGACAGAGACAGTGTGAGCAGGGGAGGGTCAGAGAGAGAGGGAGATACAGAATCTGAAGCAGGCTCTAGGCTCTGAGCTAGCTGTCAGCACAGAGCCTGATGCGGGGCTCGAACCTACGAACTGTGAGATCATGACCTGAGCCGAAGCCGGACGCTTAACTGACTGAGCCAACCAGGAGCCCCTCCTAATGTCTTATTTTAAAATGTCCATAAATATTCATGAGATGATCTATCTTTTTTGTTTGTTTTGCATAATCTTTGTCAGGTCTTGATGTCAGAGTTATGGTTGCTTCATAAAAATAATTTCTGTTTTTATTCTATGATCTGAAACAGCCTAAATAGCCCTGGAATTATTTTAACTTTGATAGCTTCACAGAAATGCCCTGTGAAACCATCTAAAACTGCTGTGTTTTTAGATGGTAGTTTTTGACAATTTCCTACACTTCTTTAGAAATTGTCCTACTTAAACTTCTGAATTTTTCTGGGGTCATATCTTAGAAAATATCCATCATATCTTACTTACATGGAATAAAGTAGTCTCCAATTATTCTTTGAATTTCCTCTGTGGTTATTTTGTTCACACAGGTTTTCAGTCTTTTGGCCTCCTTTTTTGAGGGAAAGGGTAGCGTGTAGGCTAGTTAACAGTTAATCTTTTATTATTAAATAGATTAATTTTATTCTTTTTCAATAATTGACATAAACACTTAAGGCTATGAATTTGCCTCTGGTTATTTTAGTTCAGAGTTTCCCAAGCTCAGAGCTATTCAGATTTGGGGCCAGTTACTTCTTTGTGGTGGAGAGCTTTCTCATGCATCCTGGAGGTTTAGCAGCATCTTTGATCTCTGTCTACTGGATGCCAGGAGCATCCCCAGCCCCAGCTGGGACAATCAAACACATCTTTGGATATTGCCAAAGGTCTTTGTGGGGGGGCAAAATTGTCCCAGGACAAAACCCCTGCTTTAGCTGTGTATACTGTAGGTCATGGTGGCAAAGGTTTTCTCATTTTTTCACTATGTGCAAACATTAAACATTTTTTTGAATATTTATATTTCATTTTTGAGAGAGACAGACAAAGCATGAGCAGAGGAGGGGCAGAGAGAAGGGAGACAGAATCTAAAGCAGGCTCCAGGCTGTGAGCTGGCTATGTGCAAAAATTTAGATTTGTATTTTCATGTGATCCCATTGTTATTTAAGATAAATGTTCAAATATGAATTCTGGGGGCACCAGGGTGGGTCACTTGGTTAAGTGTCTGACTCTTGATTTCGGCTCCGGTTGTGATGTCAGGGTTCATTGGATTGAGACCCCCATTGGTCTCTGCACTGACAGTGTGGAACTTACTTGGGATTCTCTCTCTCCCTCTCTCTCTGCCCTGCTTACACTTTCTCTCTCTCCCTCTCTCTCTCTCTAAATAAACATTGAAAGTAAAATAATAAATTTAAAAACAAATAAAATATAAATTCTGAACAACTGTGGTTGTTTTTGACAGACCTTACAAATATTCTGAAGTCCTTATCCCTAATTTTACTGAAAGTGAAGCAAAAGCTTTGTGGTTTTGTTATCTATTTTCCTTTCAGATGATTTGCTGGATTATAGAGAAGTGCTAAATTGATATAGTCATTGCCATAGGAAATTCTTCATCATTAATATTTATTCAACACAATCTATTCTAACCACTTTCAAAGCCTGTTACATAGACTATTTCATTTAGTTCTTGCAACAATCCTATTTGGTAGGTAATATCTCCAGTTTCTAGATGGGGAAAGTCTCAAAATAACTTGCAAAAGATTTCACAGCTAGTAACTGAAGTATAAATATACCTTTAAAGGGTCTTTATTTCATGAAAATGGCTCCGTTTTGCATGGACAGAGGGAAACAAATGTCATTCTTGGTTGGGCAAGGCAAGCATGAGGGAAAACCCCATCCTAACTGGTTGTTCCAGAGTGGTGTGTGCCCTAAGCATGGTCACAAACTCGAGTGGTAGTCCTTCCTGCCTCCTGTGGAAGAGGCTTTACTGGACAGGACAGAAAAGCACCGAAGAGTAGGATATTTGAAACGAAGAACAGCTTTACCCTTGTATTTATGTGTCTTCCTTTGTGGTGACACTGGACCCCCACAGAGGAAGATGCCCCTGGGGTTACAGCAGCTACCAAAGTGGACAGTCACCAGGGTGGAGCTAGTTAAAAGAGATCAAGGGCATTTTTGTCTTTGTGTGCTAAATACCCTTTGTTTATCAAGCTTGAATTTGATAAATACATTTAGGAGCTTAATAACTTTAACTCTTTCTAGTGTGTTAAGAACCACATTTTGGAATAGCTAATAATCTTCACTTATGTCTTCATGTTGTATTAAAGGCTTTGGTGGGAAGCTAAAACTAAATCTAGCCAGATTTCTTTTACCTGGCTTTTAATTTCCCACGTGCAATACCCATAGATTTCCCAATAAAATAGTTTTTCAAGGTTAATGAATAGTAAGTGACCAGTTTTTTCAAATACTCTTAAAAAATGGTAAAATGGGATCTCATGAAATGTCCGTATTAGAATGACAAAAGAATATTCTTTAAAGAAAATGTTTTTAAACGTTTTCACGGGATTTATGTTGATCGACACATTAAATCCCACTTGAATGGGATTTCATTGTGGAGTTTGTGATGAACACTTTCAAAAGTGTACATGTTACCAACACCCAAGTTCAGCTTCCCGTCACTTAAAAAGCCAATAGTCAAAAGACATGTTTTGAGTGGAAAGGAACATGAACTTTATTTAGGAGACTGACCATGTGGGGAGAAGGCAGACTCTTGTCCAAACATCAACTTCGAGGTTTCTGCCTGGCCCAAAGATTTTTGGGGGAAACTTTAGGGCAGTTAATCAGTAAAAGGGGAGCATAGTGGTCTGTAACATTCTTGATGGGGTGCAGACTGAATAGTGGCAGCTACAGACTTTCTCACGGTGCTCAGAGGCTGGGTACTGGTGCCCCATGGTTCGTTGTGCAAGAGGGTTTGGTTCCAAGTCTATCCAGGAAACTAACGCATGATCTCTAGGTATACAAAGAAGTGTTTAGTTAATCAGTCACACAGGCTGAAGGTACTTGCTACAACTAGAGGACTACTAAGTTGTCCTGAGAGTCCAGTGCAGTTGCCTTCTAAACTGAAAAGGTCTGTAGGGTAAGGGAAAATTTTCTCCACTCTTATTTTTCAAGCATGCATTTGAAGAAACGGTGTTAAATATCCAAGTATGAGCAAACTGTAAGAATTCCAAAGGGGAAGAGAGGAAAAAGTTCCTCCAAAAAGACCTTTTTTTTTGCAGATGTCACTGAAACAGGTTTTTCCTCTTCCAAGAAGCTGATTTTTGTGTTGTGTTACCTTTACTTAATAACCTTTTTATTTACAGATTTTTAAATGAATTGGTTTAGGAAATAATTGTGCCCTTTAGCACAGATTCAAAAGTGAGATTACTCTTTAATGCTGATGCTGCATGGTACCGTGACAGGCTGGGTAGGGCTTAAAGGAAACGGCTGCATTTGAAACCACCTTAAAAACTTGTCAGCATTGATTTGCATTATCATTTTGTACCAGTAGATGGAGATCTAAGTCCACTGCCTTAAATTAACAGATGTCCTTTGTGTAACAGTGAATGGGGGTGGGAGGGGGTTGCTCTCAAACCAGGTCCAGAAAATAGAGAAATAGGTAGAGAAAAAAATGAATGAATAAAGTTTTGATCAAATAGTCTGAGAAACATAAATATCTCATCAAAGACTACTGGCAGGATTTGCCAGTTTTACTCATTTTTTAAATGTCAAAATGAATGTAACATAAAAGTCTTGATTTGCATTTCCCTGATAATGATTGTGAAATCGCATCTTGTTTATTGGATGTAAGTGCAGATGAAAGATATTTAACATATTTAGTGTTTAAATCTTGAAATTAATTTTTATATTAAGCTACTTTTCAAAGAGTTAAATATTAAATTTAAATTTCTAACTGATTAAAAGGCTCTTGGTAAAGAAAAAAAAAACGCTTTCCCTACCCTATGCTCAGAAAATTGGTTGCTTATCATTTCTATTAATATTTTGTTTGGTTGTTGAATTTAAGTCTTTATACCATCTGGAGTAGGCTTTCTGTATACAGTGTGTGTTATGGGCAGAACTGAATCCTCCCAAAATTCACATATTGAGGCCCTAACCCTCATTATCTAAGAACGTAACTATATTTAGAGACAGGGCCATTAAAGAAGTAATTAAAGTTAAATGAGGACATATGGGTAAGCTCTCCTCCAGTCTAAGTTCTGTCCTTATTACAGGAAACTTGGGCATATCAGGAGACACCAAGGATGCTTGTGCACAGAGGGACAATCACGGGGGCATGGCCAGAAGGCACTCATCTGCAAGCCAAGGAAAGAGGTCTCAGGAGAAACCAAGTCTGCCCACACCTTGACCTTGAACTTGTAGACTCTAGACCTGTGAGAAAAATGTCTGTCATTGAAGCTACCCAGTCTGTGGTATTTCCAGTGGCGGCCCTGGAAAATGAATCCAGTGCAAGATACGGAGTTTACTTTGTTGTAATGGAAAAATCTTTGGTTTCTAGTTCCATTTACTGAATAGTCCCTCATTTCCTCACTGATCTATCATGACTCTTTGGTCATATACCACAATTCCATATAAATGTGGACCTGTTTCTAGCCACTTTATTCTATCTATGCCATTGGTCAGTCTATCCCTGTGAGAGGGCTATGCTTTCTTCCTTGCTACAGCTTCATTATAAGTGGTGATAGCTGGTAGAGAAAGGCCTTCCGCCTTTTTCTTCTCCTTTAAAGGGACTTGGCTATTTTTGATCACTTGCATGCTGCTGTGAAGGTAAGAATCAATTTGCCAAGTGTCACTAGAGATCATATTGGGATTTTAATTGTATGTAAATCTGTAGAACCATGGAGAAATAATATCTTGTAATTAAAGAATGATCTTAATTGGAAGGTACCTCTTCCTCTTTTTGTACAGTGAACTGCAATTCTAGTTCTGTCCACGTGATGGCACCCCAAACTGAAAAATCAGATTTTCACAGTTGGACAGGAGAGCTTAGAACACACAGACAGTGTTAATCTTTTACTAAATACCAGAATGTTTTGCAGTGT
>JAQQST010000962.1:0-13955 GCA_028646485.1 Cryptoprocta ferox
CTTTATCCGATATGTCATTTGCAACTATCTTTTCCCACTCTGTCGGTTGCCTATTAGTTTTTTCGATTGTTTCCTTTGCAACGCAGAAGCTTTTTATCTTGATGAGGTCCCAAGTTTATGGGAACTCTTGCTGTGTCCTCTGCTGAAAATATGCTCCCTGCGGGCAGAAATGGGAAGCACAGGGTCCCCCAGCATGTCTTCAGGAGTGATAAGTGGTTTCATTCATTCCTTTACTCCTTAATTCCTTGATTTTCATTTATTTGTACTATTGGAGACATATAGGACCATAAAGGATTTCTTGATACAGTGAGTACACTGAGTCTTGGAGGATGGAGTTCCATCTTCATTGAGTATTGTCTCTGAGTTTGCACTTCACCTCTGCCTTCTGGAGACTGTACTAATACTTTACTAGGATGCCAGCTTTTGGGTCATGGCCCCTAGACATTCATAATCAGTGCCAGTGTGTTCTTGCAAAGCATGGAAATACCATGGGCCGGTCTAGAATATCAGGAGTTATGATTGAGTTTGAGATGGTCCGTCCATGACTGCAATGGCATTATATAGGTAGAGTAAGACGGATTGTGTACCTCTCTATGCCTTTTAAGAGGCAGAATTGGCATGGAAGTTAGCTAGTAGCTAATATTAGAGTTATAAAGGACAGATTTTGTACTAGAGACGAGTAAACATTGACAAAGAAAGTAGAAGTGCCATAAATCCTTCATCTGTTCACAAAAAATAGGATGCTTTTTCTAAGCTCACATTTCATTGAGCCCTATTTTGCTTCATAAGGGAGAGGAACCCTGAGGTTCCCCAAAGAACACTTCCCTTTGGTTCTGGAAGGTAATCATAATCACCAGATAAAGTTTTAGATTATATGTTCTTAAATAAGGTAGTATAAGGAATTAAGAGCAGAGTATAAATCTAGACTCGACTGAATATAGACTCAACTGAAGAAAGAATATTTCATTATTGTACGTTGACCTGAAAAAGTTTATTAGACAGTCTCCAAAAAGATTCAGAGAAACTGCACAGTAGTTGTCTTTGAAGAGCAAGACTAGGCTGGGGATAGGGGACTATTTTCATATTTCATATTTCAATATTTTCATTATTGCCTTTGAGAGCTGCTTATATTTAATAAAATTTTACTAACTTAGGTGCAGTTTTTAATTTTTTGCTTAACATTTTATCATTCATTCTACTCTTCATCACTAATCATGGTTTTTAATTTCTTTCCCATTTTTTTACCTTTAAAACACGCTAATCTAATATATGCTCCAGTCTCTCTAAAGTGGGAAATTTTGACGTACATTTGAATTCACTTATTGTGACTGCTACCAAAGGAAATTTTCTTGAAGGTGATTGCACCCTGACCTTTTTGTGTTGTATGCCTTAGAATACAAGTATTGCCTTAGAATACAAGTATTCCCTTAGAATACAAGTGTTTCAATTAAAGTGATGGTGCATTGTTTAATTTTCTGCTTGAATTATAAATGCTCTTGTTTCCCCATCCCCCGCTAAACTTGACTCCTGTTCTGTAACTTTCAGTGTTTGTTTTAAAATAAGATTTTTGCTTTCTCTCAGTATAGTTGTCTACATTTTTAACTGCCTGACTTGTGATTTCTTGTATTAAACTTTTTATCCTGCAGGTGGTGCTAGAATCACACTTCATTTCAATAGAGGGTAGAAGAAAGACCCAAAATTCTTTTCACTGTGAAAATAAGATATCACAGTTTGTAATATTTGTTATGTTTACTCTAATAGTCTAATGAAAGTAGCTTATCTGAATATAAGATGATCAATAGATCTCTCTGCTTTACACTTAAGAAAAATTATAGAATAGGAGATTCTGTATTTTCATATAAAGACTATTTCACATTCTTTTTAGAGAAGTATTAATAATGTTTTTTGAGGACCATATGCTTGGTACTGTTTTTCACAAACGACCTTAGGAGAGTAGGTAGGTACCATTTCTGTCCTTATTTTTTTTACAGACAGGAGTCAAAGGATTAGCAAGATTAAATAACTTGCTTGAGGACAACACTCAGTAGGTGTCAATAAAAAGTAGGTAGGTAGATGAGAATGAAACCCAGATCTATTAAAGTCCAGAACTCTTACAGCAGTGTGCCATGGCCTTACACTAGTAGAGCATAACATGAAAGCAAAGATGTCAAGATCCATTTATAGTCTGGTAAGTGTGAAATGAGGCACCAACTGTGATATATATTATAGTAAATGTATCTAAATATACACTACTTTTAATTTCAGTCTGTGGCTGTGCCAGCCAATGTTGTCACAGTTACTCCTGGAAAGCCCTTGAATTCTGTAACTACCCCGAAGCCTTCAAATTTGGGAGCATCGCCTGCCATCTCAAATGAGCCCAGTCTCAAAGCAGAGAACTCAGCAGCTGCGCAGGCAAATCTTTCTCCGGTAAGCTCTCACTTCTACCTTACATGAATGTAGCCCTTTACACATTTTCTTGAATTCTGTTTTCTAGCTAACACTTGTGTTTGTATATATTTCTTTACTTAGGCGATGCTAGAAAATGTGAAGAAATGTAAGAACTTCCTTGCCATGTTAATAAAACTAGCATGTAGTGGATCACAGTCCCCAGAAATGGGGCAGAATGTTAAGAAACTGGTGGAACAACTTTTGGTAAGTTAGTATTATGAAAACGTGAAAATTCTTGTCAGAATTCTTAGAACATGTTTTAAATGTGATGTATCTTTAAGTGAGGTTTATGTTAGATGGATTTTTTTGATAAGCTGTGCTTTTTCCTTTTTTTTTTTAAGTTTTTTTTTTGAGAGAGAAAAAGCACACGGGTTAGGGACAGAGAGAGGGGGAGAAAGAGAATCTTAAGCAGACCACAGAGCCCAAGGCGGGGCTCTAACCCATGAACTGGGAGATCATGACTTGAGCCAAAATCAAGAGCCAGATGCTTAACCAACTGAGCCCCCCAGGTGCCCCTGGCAAAAAAGCTTTTGCTTTTTAAAATATTTGTCATGATAAAATCTGAGACAAGTAAATCTATTGTATTTTCTGTATGCTTTAGCCTAAAAGGCATTGGAGAGAAGGTTGACTATTTGGTCAAATAAAAAATTGTTATTAGAATTGCAAATGCCAGAAAGCCAGCCTGTAAGTTCAAACAACAAACTTTGTAACCCGTGGAGTAAGTTAATTTTCCTAAGTCTAATAGTAAGTTCCTATTCCTAAGAGTAATAAATGTGATGATCTTTGGGGTGCCTGGGTGTCTCGGTCGGTTGGGTGTCCAACTCTTAATTTCGGTTCAGGTCATGATCTCATGTTTTGTGAGATTGAGCACCGCGTTGGGCTCTGTGCTGATAGTGGGGAGCCTACTTGGGATTCTTTTCTCGCCTTCTCTCCTCTCTGCCCCTCCCCCACTTGTGTGCACTCTGTCTCTCTCAAAATAAATAAACATTAAAAAAAAAAAAGTGATGGTCTTTGAGTTACACGTTCCAAGATGCTAAATTTTTTAGCTGTCAAATTATGTGTCATTCATTTTTTATATCTTTCAGATAAAATGCTTGTATACATTAAAACAGATGAAAGTAGAAATTAGCAAATATTACATATTATATACTTAAGAAATATCCTGAGGATATAACAAATACAATTTTGAATTTTTTGAACTACTAAAATCTACAGGTTTCTCTGACCGTACAATGAGAACTTTGTGTAATTTTTTGTATAAAAATGGTCACTTTTTCCTAGCAGAAGATGTGTATATTTCAAATATTATACAGGAAAACAAGCGTATTTTATAAATATTACAATACCTTCTTTACTACTGTAAAAGATGCTACCTATAATTTGTTAGGAATAGTTTTCCACTTGGGAAAACTATTTTAGATATTTAAAATTATAAGTCCTATAAACAAGTTAACCTAACTTTCAAGCATTTTTAAAAATTCAAATAAACCTAAATTTTTAATTGAAGTATAGTTAACATACAATATTATATCTTCAGGTGTAAGCATAGTGATTTGACAATTATATACATTACACAGTGGTTACCATCTGTCACCATAAAAGTTATTGCAATATTATTTGCTATATTTCCTGTGCTGTACTTTCCATCCCTCTGACTGACTTATTTTATAACTGGAAGTTTGCCCTTCCTAAGCCCTTTCACCTATTTTTCTTGTTTTCTCCTCCTCAGTTTCTTCTCTGTATTTGAGAGATCTCTTTATTTGTATTATTTTTTAGGTTTCACATATAAGTGAAATCTTACGGTATTTGTCTTTTTCCTGTCTGACTTCAGTTAGCATAATATCCTTTGGGTCCTTCCATGTTGTGAACGGCAAGATCTTATTCTGTTTTATGGCTGAGTAACATTCCATTGTATGTGTATACTGCATCTTTTTTATCCAGGCATCTAATGATGGACATTAAGGTTGCTTTTATATCTTAGATATTATAAACAATGCTGCACTAAACACAGGGGTGCACATATCTTTTCAAATTAGTGTTTTTGTTTTCTTTGGGTAAATACCCAGAAGTGAATCATGTATTATTTTAATTTTTAAATTTTTGAGAAACCTTCATACTGTTTTCCATAACAACTGCACTAACTTACATTCCTTCCAATAGTGCATAAGGGTTTCCTTTTCTCCACATCCTTGCCAACATTTATTATTTCTTGTGTTTTTGATGTTAACCATTTTGACTGGTGTGAGGTAATATCTCATTGTGGTTTTGATTTGCATTTTCCTGATGATTAGTGATATTGAGTATTGATATTCATGTGTCTGTTCGTCATCCTAAGTCTTCTTTGGAAAAATGCCTATTCAGTTCCTCTGTCTATTTAATCAGATGATTTTTTTTTTTTTTTTTGGTATTGAGTTGAATGAATTCTTTATATATTTTGGACATTAACCCCTTATCAGGTATGTCATTTGCACATTATCAGTAAGTTGCCTTTTTGTTTTGTTGATGGTTTCCTTTGTTCTGCAAAAGCTTTTTAGTTTGATATAGACTCAGTTATTTATTTTTGCTTTTATTTCCTTTGCCTGAGAAGACATATCCCGAAAAATATTGCTATGGCTGATGTCTAAGAATTTACTGCCTATGTTTTTTCTGGCATTTTATGGTTCCAGGTCTCATATATAAGTCTTTAATCCATTTTGAATTTATTTTTGCCTATAGTTTAAGAAAGTAGTTCAGTTTTATTTTTTTGTATGTAGCTGTCCAGTTTTCCGGACACTGTTTATTGGAGAGACTACCTTTTCCCCATTGTATATTCTCATTTCATTTGTTGTAGATTAATTGACCATATACACAGAGGTTTGTTTACTGGATCTCTATTCTGTTCCATTATCTGTGTGTCTGTTTTTGTGTCAATACTATACTGTTTGGATTACTATAGCTTTGTAGTATAGTTTGAAATCTGGGATTGTGATACCTCCAGCTTTCTTCTTTCTCAAGATTAGCTGTTCAGGGTCTTTTGTGGTTCCATACAGATTTTAGGAGTATTTGTTCCAGTTCTGTGAAAAATGCTGTTGGTATTTTGACAGGAATTGCATCCAATCTGTAGATTGCTTTGGGTAGTCTGAACATGTTAACAGTATTCTTCCAATCCCATGAGCTTGGTATATGTTTCCATTTACTTGTGTCCTCTTCAATTTCGTTCATTAACATCTTACAGTTTTCAGAATACAGGTAGGTCTTTTACCTCGTTATATCAATAATGAATTACATACCTTTTCTCTTTTAAAATATTTGTAAACCTAAAAGTATTGTTCTTTCTCCTGTTCCTCAGGATGCAAAAATTGAAGCAGAAGAATTTACTAGACAACTGTATGTTGAACTCAAGTCTTCACCTCAGCCTCACCTAGTTCCTTTTCTTAAGGTAAAGTTGTATGTTACTTTGAAGAAATTATTTGGCTTAGATTACTTTGAAATAATTAAAAAAAATAATTGAAAACCTGAATATTTCAATATGGGAGCAGTTTAATGAGAAGATACTAACAATGTAGGAGAGAGCTCTCAACTGTTGTTATCTGTTAAGAACATTTATAGTCCATATTCTTTGGATTGGAACACCGAGAAAACAGAAGTAATATCTCATTCATGAACAGAACTTAATGATTAATCTTATATCCTCAAATGCCTTGGCTTTTCCTTTAAAACAGGGCCTTCTGCTTTGTCCTAATGACTCATATTGTCCTAGAAATAACAAGTCACATATTACCAAATTTAGTGGGAGAGCTGTTATTTTCATGTATTTTTTTTATTTTTTATTAAAAATTTTTTTTTAACATTTATTTATTTTTGAGAGAGAGATACACAGAGCGTGAGTGGGGGACGGTCAGAGAGAGAGAATCCAAAGCAGGCTCCAGGCTCTGAGCTGTCAGCACAGAGCCTGATGCGGGGCTCAAATCCACGAACTGTGAGATCATGACCTGAGCCGAAGTTGGCTGCTTAACTGACTGAGCCACCCAGGCGCCCCAGAGAGCTGTTATTTTTAAAAACTCTTAGTAGGCATACTCTTTTTGAAGAGTTTGTTAAATTAAATAGAATTTTGATGTAGAACAGTAACTTTGATAGGAAGAGACATAAAAATTATTATTTTTTGGATGTTCAGAAGCTGAAAAGGAATCAAATTGAAATTTATACAGTCATTAAAGACCTGGGATTACAGTGAACCACAGAGTCATCTCATAAATTTTGAAATAATGGAATGAGGAGTTACGTTTAGAAAGATTTGGCTTAATTGTCTAGGGGAGATAAAAGAGGTGCCACAGTGGAAGACTCCTTTTTTTTTTTTTTTTAAAGTTTGGAAAAAGATTATGAGAGACTCTTTGTTTCTTACTTTCCTTTGTTACCATTTTTTTTTTTTTTACATATTTGAAAACCTTTAGAGAGCTTTTCAATCCTTTTTAATAAAAAAAAAGTAAGGGAAGTAACTAAAAGGAAAGGGAAGAAGGAACAATGGTTCTTATTTGCTTCTTAAACAAAGGCAGCCTGACTGAATTTAAGTGTCAAAACAAGGAAAACTTCCAAACAGTCCTTGACTTCACCAAAAGATAACCTACTGTCTGCCTCCTTTTCCATTTTTTTTCTTACTTGAAAACAAAATCCCCAGGGACAAAAAGAATGTTCTACATTTTAGTTCAAACTGCCTTTACTCTTTTAAAAAGATATAAGAAGAGACACCAATGTAAAATCCAGTCAAGATATTCTAGCTTGGGGTGCCTGAGGGGCTCAGTCAGTTAAGTGTCCAACTTTTGATTCTGGTTCAGATCATGAGATCCAGCCTTGAGTTGGGCTCCATGCTGAGCGTGGAGCCTGCTTAAGATTCTCTCTTTCCAAAAAAAAAAAAAAAAAGGACTATCTCCCTTCCTCTCCCTCTGCTTTTCTCCTGCATGTGTGCACTTGCATTCTATCTCCCTCAAATAAATAAATAAATAAAACAAATAAATGAAAATATTCTAGCTCAGTTAAGGAAATGGACCTTGTTTGTATTAGTTTTTTTTTTTTTTTGGTATTACTTTTATTTTGATTAAGAGACTCTGTCTATCCAAAGCTTAAAAGTTGTTTACCAAAACCTTTTTTTTGTAGATTCTGTTGTCATAAAATAAACTTATAGATACTAAAGTTATTAGTGATTTATTATGGGGTGTAGGTAAATATAAACAAGTATGACAGTTTTTATTTTACTAAATTGATATTGAGGTGTATAAAATAAGTTTAATACTGGGAGATAATTTTCTATCGAAAAAATAAAGCACTCTGGTGCTTTAAATTGATTTTATCCTGGATTTTGGCAGGATATGAATAAGAAGTGATACCAGATTTCCTCAACTGAAACACCTGATATACTTTTGATTTATTTTATGTTGTAAAGCTATGAAAAATCCAAAGCTATGAAATACTAAATTCTTTAGTTTTACTAGCAGTTGATTTATTTAATCAAGTTCTTTTTTCTTCCCCTGTTTCTAGAAAAGTGTGACTGCCTTACGACAACTCATGCCCAACTCCCAGAGCTTTATTCAGCAGTGTGTTCAGCAGACCTGTAGCGAGGTAGTCACTGCTACCTGTACCACAACAGCGGCAACTTCTCCCATGGTGACCCCATCAGTTTGCTCAATCCAGTCTGAAAAACCCATCATTGTTTCTGGAGCAACAACTCCCAGTACTGTGTCAGTGCCAGCTCTGAATCCACTTGCCGGCCCAGGGGGAGCAAAAACAGGAGTTGTGACACTTCATTCTGTGGGCCCACCTGCTGCACCGGGAGGAACAGCAGCTGGAACTGTTTTGCTTCAGACTCCAAAACCACTTGTGACCTCTATACAGAACACAGTCACAGCAGTCTCCCTTCCACCTGAGAAACCAGGTGTCTCTGGGGCAGCAGTCACGCTGGCCGTCCCCGCCGTGACTTTCGGAGAACCTTCAGCAGCGGCTATCTGTCTTCCATCTATGAAACCTGTCATGACCTCTGCTGGGACCACATCTGACAAACCTGTCATTGCTCCAGTCCAGATCAAACTTGCACCACCGAACCCTGTCCTTTCTCAGCCAGCTGGTATTCCACAGGCAGTTAAAGTCAAACAACTAGTGAGTAACATTTCATTTCTTCCTCAGTGTCTTCTTTTGAAAATTTCAAACATTAAGAAAACTGGCAAGACTAGTAAAACAAGCCCCTGAGTGTCCTTGACTGAGTTTGAATAGTTGTTAACATTTTGCCATATTTGTTTAGTTTCTTCCTCTCTCTGTACACACACACAAGCACATGTAGGTAACTTTTTCCTGAAAAAGGTGATATCCCACCTCTAAACTAAGTACTGTTTATCTCCTAAGGCAAAGGATCTTTTCTCTAACATAAGGGCCCCGTACCTATTACCGCATGTGGAAAGTTAGTAAGTTAGTATTGTTACAGTTATATTCCCAGTTGTCCTAACAGTGTCCTTTACAGCTACTTTTTTCTGATAAAGAACTGCATATTACATTTACCTGTCTTTCCTTTTTAGGCTCCTTTAATCCAGAACAGCTCCCCAGCCTTTCATGGTTGCTCATTATGTTGTAATACCTTAAGTGCCCAGGGTAGTTGTTTTGCAGAACGTCCTTTGTTTTGTCTAATTGTTTCCTCAAGATAAGATTCAGACTAAATTTTTTTGGCAGGGTTATTACAGAGGTAACGTTATGGTAACATTTCTCTAGAAGAATATGCTAAGAGGGGAGGGAAATGGTGAGGGGGATAGATGAGTATGAAGTTGTGTTTTTTCCTAAACTTGGTAGATTGGGAGGTACTTGGTTAAAAGAAACCTTAGCAATTTATTAGTTAGTGTTGTTAACCTTGGAAATAAAACTGTCAATTATTTTACCAGCAAAGTGGGTTTATTTGGGAATAGCAGAGCATTAGATTCAGGACAGGCAAAATCACAGGCTGATCTAGAAGACAAAGGAGAATAGCCTTGTATAGAGGAAAGGAGGAAGTTGGGAGAGGCTGTTCTAAACAAAAGTCCATTGGAGTAAATGGAGTTCAAAGTGTAGTGGCTTCATCTTGGTGGAGTTGTGACAGTCTCTCATCGGCTGAGCTGTTGCTGGGCAAGGTGAAGATCTTTCTTCCTCCTGTAGTGGTAGTAAAGGATAGGCTTCTTCCTGTTCGGAATGCAATGTACCTCTCTCTGTTGGGGTCTGCACTTGATGACTAGTTGTAGGGTGCGAGGGGTTCCCCTTCTGGTCTCCTGACTCTTTTTCATGAGATTTCCCCTTATTTTCACAGTGTTTAGAACATTTCAGTTGATTCAAGACAGACTGAGAGTATTGTTAATGATCTGTGGGAGATAGTACATGGTGAGTTAAAAATCACGTTTCTTGGGCACCTGGGTGGCTCAGTTGATCAAAGTGTCTGACTTCAGCTCAGGTCATGATCTCATGGTTTGTGAGCTCGAGCCCCACGTTGGGCTCTGTGCTGACAGCTCAGAGCCTGGATCCTGCTTCAGATTCTGTGTCTCCCTCTCTCTCTGCCCCTCCCCTGCTCGCACTCTGTGTGTGTCTGTCTCAAAAATAAACATTGAAAGAAAATAAAAAAATAAAAATTACATTTCTTAACTTCTTGTTTACCTTATCCCATAACACCTGTTATACTAGCTGTTCTTTTAATTTTTGGTAATTGCTCTTGTTTTCTTTTATAAATCTTTGTGTTAAAAGCTGTGTGTTGTATCTCTTTGTTTTAGTTTTTTTCTGCTTCTGGGAATAATAAAATCCAAGAAACTTACTACCCTTATTTGTGTGATCAGGAGCAGAGGTTAGTATCTGTAGATGATTGTCTTCCAGGCAGAAGGTAGCTATGGGCACAGGATGGAAGAAGGACGATCAGTATGGACAGTAGTCAAACTCTTGGGTAGGTAGGAAGTAATAGTTATTTCCTGGGTGCCAATCTTTTTTCATCCCCCTTGCTACTCAGGGTCTGATTTTCAAATAAAGAAATGTGCCTGCCTTGCAGGATTTCTCTTGGGTTGTGTGAATTTAATCTCAGAGATGAAACCTTTTTAGCAGCAGTGATTCTTAAACATCAGTCTGAACAGCCAGCTTTAGGAACCACTGAAACAGAATAATTGCCTCAAGGAAAGGCCTCTTTTTGGTAGCACTGAACAGAATTGAAATCCTCTTTACAGGTCATAAGTGATTCTTGAATCAGTGCTAATCTTTATAGAACATTTATACTATTACTAGTTACTGAAGTGAAATAACACTTTAGAGCTACCTAGAATTTTAAAAGCATGTCATGTATTAACTATGGGTTTTAAAATAATTTTATGATAAAGAAAAGGCAGGGAGAAAACGAATCTGGAAACTTTAAGTGACCCATCCACTGACATTCAGCAAGTATTGGATCTCAGACTAGAACCTAGTATCTTTCCCATTAGAGTATGGTACGCGTGGAAAGAACTTCTGGGTTTCTAAAGTGTCCTGAAACAGAAAAACTGTATGGTAATGTATCTTGATAGCATTGATATTTTGTAGGTTTGACTTGTTATACATTAGGAACAATTTCAATCAAGAAAAAATGTAACAGAAAATCCAATGGGAGGGTGCCTGGCTAGCTCAGTCAGTGGAGTATGCAACCCTTGATCTCAGGGTTGTGAGTTTGAGCCCCACATTGGGTACAGAGATTACTTAAAAATAAAATCTAAGAAAGAGAGAGAGAGAGAGAGAATGAATCCAGTGGTAAATTTTAGGGATTTTTTTGACTTCCTATTTTCATTCATATAAGAATATGGAATACTTTAATTTTCCTTGTGAATTTGCTTTCTTATTTGGCCTTTGTTTGTTTGTTTACATTTTTTTTTAAGTAGGCTTCATGCCCAATGGTCGGGCTTAAACTCAGGACCCTGACATTGAGAGTCACATGTTCTACCTACTGAGCCAGCCAGACACCCCATTTGGCCTTTGTTTTAATTTTACTTAATGCGTTTGATGTCAGTATTCATACCTTTATATTTAAAAATGACAAACACTAGAGCAACTAGACACTGAAGGTGCATTGTAATGTGTTTTGTAACACATTTTTACCTGGGGCACAAAACAAGATAAGCCATTCTGTATGATAATGCCACAGAGAGGCCTGAACTGGGATATTTTGTCAAATTAACTAATGTAGAAAATTAATATTTACTAAAGTGTAAATTAGTTATTAGTCAGGTGAGCTCATTTTAAACCATTGTCCAATTTAATCCCAGATAGGTGAGACAGAAAATACTCAGGATGCTAGAAACATGAGAAAGTATGCAATGCAGCTTATAAGGGAGATGGCAAATAATAATTTAAGATATGAGAATTGCCATACTGGATCAAATCTGCAGTCTCTGCAACTCAGGAGATAGTCTCTAAAAATGAGCTGAAGAATGGGGCACCTGGGTGGCATAGTTGGTTAGGTGTTGGACTTCAGCTCAGGCCATGATCTCACAGTTTGTGAGTTCGAGTCCTGCGTGGGGCTCTGTGCTGACAACGCAGAGCCTGGAGCCTGCTTCAGATTCCGTGTCTTTCTCTCTCTCTGCCCCTCCCCCACTCATGCTCTGTCTGTCGCTGTCTCTCTCTCAAAAATAATAAACATTAAAAAAAATATTTAAAAATGAGCTGAATACAAGTATGACTGTTCAGTGTTAGTTTTAAAATTTATTTCCTTTAATAATCATGAATTTTAAAATTTCTTCTTTACCTGTTTCTAGCATGTACTAATTTTTCTGGAGAATTATATAGGTTTCCTGCTTTCTAGATGTTTTCTATATCATGCTTTTGAGCTATAAGGAAAATCCTCTTAAACTCCCATTGCAGGGTTTAGATTTTATAGAATTATTGCTTTACGAAGGTATACGTTTTTATTCCAGATTAAAGAGGCCCTTCCCCATGTTTTTAAAATTTAGATTTATTGCTACATGTTACATTTACTATCTCATTGATTATCGTGTGTTAACCTCTGGGGATCTGCTGAAGTCCTCATCAGAAGAATTATCTAGAATTGTTCACAGCTTCCATGGGTAAAAGGTTTTCATTTTATGCCAGTAGTTCATTGCTTTGTATATTTTAGTCCTCAGATGCTCAAATTATTGAAATATGGACCTAATCAGTAGTTCTTTTGATTTCATCTCAGAATCTAGTTCTTATAAATGGTTAATGTTATTATCTATCAATCCTAGCATAGCCGGTGTTATATGATGTTATACATTCTGACTAAATATTAAGCTTAACATTTTTACCTTTAAAAGTTAGTGAAAGAGACTGGATGATTTGTATTATAGTCTACTGATGATGGGTAGGTAATAAGTAGAAGCTTTCAGGAGTTTTGATGCTTAAATGGTTTTCTTAAGATACTTGTGAAAAAACTGTTTTATTCATAATTGAGCAAAAGCTAAGTTTAATTTAAACTAAAATATAATTTAAATTAAATTTAAACTTAATTAACAAAAGCTAATTTAATAGAGAACTAAATTTTAATTTCAGTCTGATCATTTTAAAAATTAAATTTGATATATTTTAATAACTAATTTTACCATATAAAAATTAAATAATAAGCCTCTCAGATCCACAACATGCATGAATAAAATTCATGAATGTGAAAGTTAATTCAAATTCCTGATCTGTTTTTTTAGGGGAAAAAATGCTGATAATTTTGGAGAGCAAACGGAATGTTGTTACTCTTACTTGTAATATTGTATTATTTGTTACTTGAATATCTTTAAAGATAGTTTCTACTTGGAGATAGGGCAGGAAGCTTTAATATTATCATGGATATTTTTCTTATTTCAAATATATATTTCCCCAAGCGCCTGGGGTGGCTCAGTCAGTTGAGTGTCTGACCCTTGATTTCAGCCCAGGTCATGATCCTCAGGTTATGGAATTGAGACCCCCGTCATGAAGCCTGCCTAAGATCTGCCCTCTCTCCCTCCCTCTCTCCTTCCCTCCCTCCCTCCCTCTCTCTCTCCTTCCCTCCCTCCCTCTGCCCCCTCTCCCTTGCTTGCACATGTGCACTCTCTTTCGGTCTCTTCAAACAAACAAACAAAAAATATATATATATATATAATTTATATTTATATTTGACTCTTTTACTTGCATTTCTTC
Source organism: Cryptoprocta ferox (assembly GCA_028646485.1). NCBI lineage: Eukaryota > Metazoa > Chordata > Mammalia > Carnivora > Eupleridae > Cryptoprocta > Cryptoprocta ferox. Next base: position 13,582 of record JAQQST010000962.1, read on the forward strand.
CTTTTTTTTTTATTATTTATTTATTTATTTATTTATTTATTTATTTTTTAACTTTATAGTTTATTGTCAGGTTAGTTTCCATATAACACCCAGTGCTCTTCCCCACAAGTGACCTCCACCAAGACCATCACCCCGCTTTACCTTTTCCCCTTCCCCTTCCCCCCTCAGTTTGTTTTCAGTATTCAAGAGTCTCTTGTGTTTTGTCTCCCTCCCTCTCCCTAACTCTTTTTCCTCCTTCCCCTCCCCATTGTCCTCTATTGGGTTTCTCCTGTTAGACCTATGAGTGCGAACATATGGTATCTGTCCTTCTCCGCCTGACTTATTTCGCTGAGCATGACACCCTCGCGGTCCATCCACTTTGCTACGAATGGCCA
>JAQQST010000963.1:0-13950 GCA_028646485.1 Cryptoprocta ferox
TTGTTCATTTTAGCCACTCTGACCGGCGTGAGGTGGTATCTCAGTGTGGTTTTGATTTGTATTTCCCTGATGATGAGTGACGTTGAGCACCATTTCATGTGTCTATTGGCCATCTGGATGTCCTCTTTGGAGAAGTGTCTGTTCATGTTTTCTGCCCATCTCTTCACTGGATTGTTTGTTTTTCGGGTGTGGAGTTTGGTGAGTTTCTTATAGGTTTTGGATACTAGCCCTTTACCCGATATGTCATTTGCAACTATCTTTTCCCATTCCGTCGGTTGCCTATTAGTTTGATTGTTTCCTTTGCTGTAATGCAACCTGATGTCTATACATTGATTTTATATCCTGTGACTTGCCGAATTCATGTATCAGCTCTAGCAGTTTTTTGGTTAAGTCTTTCAGGTTTTCCATGTAGAGTATCATGTCACCTTGCGAAGAGTGAAAGTTTGACTTCTTCTTTGCCAATTTGGATGCCCTTTCCTTTTTTTCTTTCTTTCTGATTGCTGAGGCTAGGACTTCCAACCCTATGTTGACAACTGTAGTGAGAGTGGATATCCCTGTCATGTTCCTGATCTCAGGGAGAAAGCTCTCAGTTTTTCCCGATTGAGGATAATAGCTGTGGGCCTTTCATATGTGGCCTCCACATAAAACAGTTCTTGAAAGATGGATACCCTAAGTTTTGTTGTCTCTAGGAAAAGAAACTAAGTGTCTGGGGGCAGGGGATGAAGGAATATTTACTTTTGTACCCTTTGTATCCATTGGACTATGTGAACATACCACTTATTCAAAACATAAATAAAATGTGGAATAAACCCTACATGCTGGTCACAAGGGGACTCAATAATGGAGTGTGAATGGAATCAGGAAGAAAGTGGGGTCCCTCAGCCACTTGGGTGACTAGATGCCCAGGGCTGTCCCAGAGCGGGCAAGTACCCAAGGAGTCTGTGGTGGGCCAGGCAGAGCTGACATGAGTTTGGGAGCCTCTGCAATAGCCATACAGTTGTCCCAAGGGATAATAAGCAGCACATCCCAAGTTGGGTTTTTAGGTCAGGCTCAACCCTGACTTACACATGGAGCAGCACATGAGTCATCAGTCCTACCCTGCTCAAGTACATTCTGGTTTCAAGGACCATTAGGTAGAAGTTACAGGGATATAGATTTCAGTTCAATATAAGGAACAACATTCTAAAATCAGAACAACCTGGGAGGTAGTTAGTTCACTGCCTGTGGACACGTTTAAACACTGTGATGGTCAACATTACAGGGATGCCACAGGAGAGATTCAGCATCCCGTGGCTGACAGCACCATGTACATGTACATAACGTACATAACATTTCGAGTCCCTCCGCATGTATATGGAGAGTGAGCAGGCAGGTGATATGTCCCCTTTCTCTTTTGCTAAGTGATGGGCAAGTACAACAAGACAGACATGAGCATTTGCACAGAACTTATCAGGTGTCACTTGCTGATAAGTTTGCAGGAATATCCCTATCTTTCTAAATAGTGGGAGTAATGATCTAACTGATGGCAAAGGATAGGATTTTTGCTACTTTTGCTTAGATAGACCCAGCACGTGCCAGAGGAAAACAATATTCTAGTATGGCAATTCTGTGTTTAATTAAAGAGAATATGAAACAAAGAGAAGAAAGAATGCTAAGAAATATGTACCCTCCCCAAAAATTTGTTTGTTTTTTAATTCACCACAAAGGAAGCAAGAGGGAGAACAAAGAGCTAGATAAAGGAAAGAAATCTCTGTTTGGGGCTAAGCCAAATAAACTTAAATGGTTTAAGGAATAAATTGGTGGAGTAATTCGAATCACGGGCAGGTGCTATGAATGTAATTTAGTAAATGCTCGGGAACCTGCCAAGGAAGAGAAAAATGTGTTGCTTTTGAGATCATTTCCCAGCAGCTTCATAAAAGAAAACTGATTACAGGAATTTAATAAGTAAAACAGAGCCAGAAATATAGTAATCAAATGAGTTTTTAATTACATTTCAGGCAGAAAAAATTCCAATTTGTGCTCCTGGGATTAAAAAAAAATAAGTTCTAGAGAAATGCTTTTGTAGCAGGAAAATAACATAAACACTAATTTCCATAGGAATTATAGTAGTCAGTTTAATTAAAAGGCTCGCTCAGAGTGAAAAGAAGCCAGTGCCAAACTATACTAAATAAAACCATGGCATTCATTGCTACCCTACACTATTGTCCAAATAAAAGCACTGTGCAATGAATAGAAAACGGTCACCTGCATTTTTCTCAATAAAGGGGATTTGATCACTACCTGAGTTTTTATGTTGCTATGTTTTATTTTCATATGTGAAATATTTTCATATTCCACTAATACATCTAATTTGAAATTAAATGTTGGTTGGTGGGACAAATATCACTCTTAAGAGAGAGAATATGCTCTGTTTAAGAGACGTCAGTGTGAAGGGTCACTTCGGCCAGGTTGGGGGGCTCATAGCTCAGTAGGATCCCTGGTTACTTCTAGGTTTTTAAACCCCCACTTAACTAATATCTAGTTGCATTCAACTCCTATCCCTTACTCCTCTGGAGTGAGGGTTATTTGAAGGGATAAATCAGGTCTAACAGGTGATTTGCCAACGTGTTAGGGAAGTACGCCCTCAACATGAAGGGCTATTCTTTCTGTTGGGTGGCTTTGCTATCCACCACCCCATAACCACAGGTCCTGCTTGGAGAAGGCTGTTCAGGAGGTGTGCTGAAATTGCAGTGGATTTGTTCCCCTTGGGATGAATGGGACACACCTGCAAGGTGTCTACAAGGACCAGGGGTATAATCTGTGGCCACAGAACGCAGATCCAAGGCATAAAGTGGGAACATTCCCTTTCCATGGGCTAATACCAGCACAGCTCCATTATCCTTGCCTTACTCATTGTTCTGTTCCATGATGGAGGCTGGAAACTTATACTATTAGGGAGTAGGGGACTCTTTTTCAAAAACAAAATTAAGTAAAGCAGAAAATATTTAGGAGAGTCTCCTGCAAATAAGACCCTGGATCCTGAGCTTCACTGGCCTCGTGGCTGGTTGGCCTCCGGCCTCAGCCTGCGCATCCTCTTCCCTCCCCTCTGCTGCACCCCCGTCCCTCTCTTTCCCGCTCCTTTTCCTCTTCTCTTGCGTCCATCTTCATACACACTCACATGCCAATCTGTTCATTTAGCACAGCTCCCAGAGCCTTAGCTTGAAAAATGGGCACCTTCTCTTCTTTCAGGATGTTACCTGGCCTTTCTTACTCAGGTGAGTCCACACAGAGTGGTAGAGTGAATGGTAGGTATATCTTAGTAAAGCTTTAAGTTCATGGTCTGTTGAGATCTGGAGGTGTCCAGAGCAGGCAACAATATACATATTAGTAGGCATGTGTGAGCCGGATATTTTGTGTCCTGTCTTGTCTGATGCGGATTTAGAACAGGATCATAATCTTATTGGCTGGCACCCTGGGAGTAGCCTGGCACCCTTTTTCATTTTCTGCACCGGCTCTAGTAATGTAGCACAATGGCGTCACATGCATATTTACTTCTTGTCAATAGCTCCTGTTTACCCAAATAACCCTCATATTTCATGTCTTGCAGCCAGTTTCCATTCTCCTCACAAGAGAAAGCTAGAAAACCATGTCAATGACTCAGGTTCCTCTCTCCTCCACCTGTTTTTTGTTTTATTTCAGGCCTTGGTGAAGGTCAACGTGAAACTGAAGCCCATGCTGGACTCAGTGGCCACGAACCGGAGTAAGTGGGAAGAGCTGCACCAGAAAAGGCTGCTGGCGCCGGCCACCGCCTTGCCCTCCTCTGCCAGCCTCCTGGCCGAGGGGGAAGACAGAAACTAACCCTCCAGCTTAGCTGCCGCTGCAAAATGACTGCACCCCAAAAGACCAGCTTCGGACCAGCCCACGCCATCCTTTTGTTCCTTTAAGCTCAGGCAGAGTCTGTCGGTTTGCACAGGGAAGCATGCCTGGGCTTTCACCTTGAAGTGTGGTCGGAGGGCGGGTGAAGGGAAGCCAGACGGGAAGGACAGAGGAGGTGGGGAGGGAGCCCGGCCTGGGGCGCTCAGCTTCCCCTGACCAGCACATGCAGATTGAGGCTGAGACAAGGTGTGGGGCAGAGGACCCCGCACCTGAGGACAGCTGGCCCTGCTCATGCGAGCCCAGTGGCCGGTGGAGCAGACCAGGGAACGCGCCATTAACACTGCTTCACTTTGTATCCAGCTCTTCTACAAGCCAAGCAAATGCCTGCCTTTGCATTCTCTCCCCAGCGCCCTTTTGTGCCACACTGTCCCAAGAATCCCGGTTTGTATTCTGTAGAGGTATTTTATATTTATCCTAAAGCTTCTTAATGATGGATTAGAGCCCTTAAAATTGTCTACCAAAAAAAAGAAACTAGCATCCTTACAAATACCAGTCAGTCCTACTTTTCCCCTAAAAAGGCCCATACTAGGAAGACAACAAATGTGTTTGTTTGTGTGACTGGTATTTATAAAAGATTCATAACACTGCATTGGGATTGCGGCCCCCTTTTCCAGTTTTTTAAAATTCAACCTTTGTTGTAGACCAAGCCTTCTCCCAGAAGGAATGGATTAACAGACTTTAATTAAAGGAGGGATGAAAGGAAGTCCATAGCTGGACTCACCACGAGTGACCCATGAACACTTAGGAACTATTTCTAACAGCAAAGACATTTTACAGGCCACAGCAGAGCCATGGAGAATGATCATGGACTACCTTGAGTTCTCTTAGGGATGAGTTTTTGTATACCATTTTTCCTTAAGTGTAAGAAATAATGCTTGAGAAGTTAAGAAATAATAGTCTGGGGCACCTGGGTGGCTCAGTCGGTTGGGCATCCAACTTCAGGTCAGGTCATGATCTCGAGGTCTGTGAGTTTGAGCCCTGCATCGGGCTCTGTGCTGACAGCTCAGAGCCTGGAACCTGCTTCGGATTCTGTGTTTTCCTCTCTCTCTGCTCTCCATGCTCATGCTCTGTCTCTCTCTTTCTAAAAAATGAATAAACATTAAAAAAAATTAACAACAATAACAACAAAATAACAGTCTGGCCAGAGAACAAATATACTCTAGGAGGCTAGGTTTAAATCGATGCAATGAATAGAAAACTGCTTTGCTCCTCATTTTACCTGAGAGATAGAGGACATGGTTTGACTTGCCCAAAGAATGCTGGAGAAGGTAGACTTACAACCCTGGCTTTGACACCAGTTATTGGGTGACTTTGGACAAAACACCTAACTTGTCCCAGCCTGTTTCCTCATTGCTGAATGAAATTACATTAGGAAATAATTTGCAAACGTGTTTTAACCTTAGAACTCTTTGTTCAAATAAATCTTACAAGGAATCTCCAAGATATAAAACGTCTGAGAGTTGAAATTCTGTTTGATGCCAGGTTGGGGTCCCAGAACCTGCAAATTCTCCTCTCTTTGATTACAGACATGGTGGTCCGTAAAGGAGCTCCGAGGAGTTTGGAGATCCCTGGCCTAGATGGAACATTGAAGTCCATTCCAGCTCTGAAAAATCTAAAGTTCACAAATCATTTTTGTTCTTATTGTTACTGGTCAATATCCATTATGAACTTGACTACTCAAATATTGAGGAAATAGGGGCCAAGTTACACAAAGAGTACTATTTCCATGGCACATAGCGGACATTCCAGAAATGTTTCAAGAATGGGTAAATGAAGGTCCCAAAATCAAAGAGAGGGAAGAGCAGGTATCTGTAGGGAAGACATAAGATCCCACACAGCAAGAAATAAAGTCAAAGAAAATTATAAACCAGGCAAGGGGGGCGGAGAGGAAGATGAAGATGGGAAGCAAAAGACACCCAAAAAAGAAAAGACAGAGACTGAGGCAGGTGGTAAGAGAACTGCCTAAGGCCAGGTAAACATCAATCCATGCAAAGAAGAATGGTGCTTCTAACCCCAAAAATGAGGATACAGAATCCTGTTATCAATTGCTTAGAAAAGAGAGCTATTTGAGCAGGGAGGGGTTTGACAAAAGAGAGGAGGGACTGGGAACCTAAAAAAAAAAATGTTCCTGGGCACCATTTACAGCTGTCTCTGCAGGGAAGACTGGAGAATCTGAGAACAAAAACGAGTGCAGGAAAAAGTGCCTTCGCAGAGCAAGTGAGAGGAGGCTGCTCAGATTTATGGATTTTATTAAGCCAGTTTTCTGAACTGCTCTGCTCTAAAGGAAAATCGCCTCTGGCCGGCTGTCTGCCCTCCTTCAGGTGAGGAACGAAGTGGGGGCTGGAGTTGGGGACAGACGCCAGGCCGGGTCGTGTGACTGCAGCTCAGAAGCACTGCAGGTGTTCCCAGCTAGGGTGCCACACCATGTCTCTATCACAAATGGGAATTGGAAATCAGTCCATATGAGGCAGAGATGAACCCACATCTGTTATCCTCCCCAACAATAAATAAATAAACAGCCCAGACAGACGGATGCCAGTCTATCTAGTGCTTTGTGATAAAACGAGACCCAGGGTCCGATGGAGACTGCAGGCAGCTACGAGCACTGGAGCCGCCCTGAACGTTGATGCTACACATTGCTAAGGGGAACATAATTTATAGCACAAACCCTACGGCTTCCACTAAGGTTCAGTTTTTGTCTCATTTTCTTGCCTTTTTATTGGCTTCACTGCACGGTTGCCAATAGCAACATCCACTGGTAGCAAGGGGAGTTCAACACCATTGCAATCTGCCATACACTGGAGCCCTGACAATGTCAACCATCAATCAAGTAGCTGTTTGTAATTGCCTCCATCTATTTTTCCTGTCTTGAGGTATCTTTCCTATTATGGGTCAAAATTCAGAAACTGCTGACTAATGCCATGGGGCCGTTCCTCGGAGACCATGAGGCAGTGGGAAAGGATGGCAGCACCCTCCCTGTGCAACCCCGGGGACCCCGGGGGTGAGAGGCTGAACACTTGGGCCTCTGAGATATTTTTAAGCCCTTTTTTCTAAATAACACATGATTTTCCAAGACTGTGAGGTATGTGTGATTATCTATATATTTTGCTTCCCTACAATAAAGGGACATTTTCTCAGTCCTATCATTAATGGTTGTTTCCTACTAGAAACAGGCATTTCAAATGTGAGCTTTCTTATAAAACCTTCAGCTGACCGACTATGTTTGCTTCCTCGGGTCTCCTGGCATTAATGGCTGAAATGATGACTTCATCCTACCTTCTCCACGTGATATATTTTTTCCGGCATGCTGTTTATTTTTTTAGCAGTCAATATGTAGACAACACCTGCACAACCCACAATGTAGCTTGTGATCCTGGCCAGGAGAGATAGCGTGCAAACCACAAAGGACACCACAGGATGCACGGTAGCCGGGCCCCTGCCCCCGGCTTGGCCACCAGTTTGACCTATTCTCTTGGGACCCTTCAGTTCTTGGGTTTCCCACCTGTAAAATAAAAGCACTGGCTTTTATTCGGTTCATTTCTACACCAGAGGACCAACCTATATTTAAAGTTTAAAATATTTACCACATAATTGTCTTACTTAACTCTTCTCAAATACAATAGGAACTAACCTAAAGAGGTCATCTTCTCACTAAAGACAAAATAAAAAGTAACATATATGGGGTAGATATAAAACACCCCTAACACAGATGATATGTCTGAGCCTGCCTCTAGTGATCATGAAAGATATGGCCGTCAGTACAGCTTTTTAAAAACATACCCTTTTACTTCATAAAGGACAATTTTAGATTCTCTCATATCTAGATATCCCATAAATGGCAGTTGGTTTAATTTAGAAGTCAATTTATAAAGCGGGTCAAATGAAATTAAAATTGCATGTGTTTTTTATTTCTAAAATCTGAGATGCCTATACATTTCCAGGTATTTTATATTTGCATACACATTGGATTTGGTTAGAAATGATCTTTAAATTGTTCTTAGTATAACAGCAATATGACCTAATATTAATGCTACAGAAATCCACTTGCTTTTTTCATGTATCAAAATTTATCATATTTTATCCACTTACCTTAAGTCATTAAACAAAGTCTGCTCAATTTACTGTGCAGCAAATTTTTTTAAAATCCATTTCTCCTGCTGACTCTTAATGAATTGCAGAAAGATAAAATACAGTCTTACCCCCAGTAGTAGTGGGAAAAAACTCCCTTCAAGCAGGACAGAAATCTAAACATGTTTGGGAAGATTTAAATCCAAAGAAAAATGTCCGGACTAGAAAAAATAAAAACTCAAGGAGAATTCATTAAACAATAGAACAAAACCTAATTTAGGACCCTAAAAACTTCTGGCAGTGCCAGTGCCGTGAAGTCTCACTGTCTGCTTCAGAGTAACAGTCTCGGAAACAGCTGTTCTGCCACTTGCTGTCAAGAACTCCCCAAACTCAAATGTAGCAGGAAATGTGAAGGTTGGGTCTGGCTATAAGAAGGCCAGAATTTCAGAGGTTTCATAAGTGAGCAGTAATAGAATAAAACACAGGGATGGCAGAAGCAAAATGAAGCGTGCCCAGGGAATGTCACGAAGAGCACATGGTTCAGCAATGCTTGGGGTCCTGCTTACATTGTTTGTGTTACTACCTTTTCCTCAGCTAGCAACTTGGGGTTACATCCTCCCTAATTTAATTTTGAATGTTCTCGCATATTTGGCACACCTCTCAACAGAGCTAAAGATTAGTTGTTTCTGTGCAGCATATCTATACCAATGTTGCTGAATGTATACACTGGTACAGAAATGTTTATTATGTAAATGAAGTATTTGCTGTGATGAAAATGTGCTATATGAGGCCATCATTTTTCTTTGTGTTCACTTTCTATATGTATATATATGTGTATTAGAATCTCAAATTGTTTTCTTTAGATTTATATTAAATCATGTTTACATGCATTAAAGGATGGAAGGAAGGGAGGGAGAGAAGGAAGGAAGGAAGGAAAGGAAGGAGGGAGGGAGGAGGTGGGGGAAGGGAGGGAAGAAAGAAGGGAGAGAGGTAAGAAGGGAGGGAAGGAGGAAGGAAGGGCATAGTCTGGAAATAAGAGATGAGGTTTTGTTAAGTCTCATTCCCATGGGGGAAAATTGCTTTTGCCATTTTATTTTGATATACAATAATCTAAAAAGGATCCCCTCCAGATTGCTTCCTAATTACTATTGTTTTACACAAAAGAAGGGAAATATGTCTTCAGTTGAATTGTTTAAAGTCACTGGCTTTGTGCAGATTTGCCAGGCTGAGGTTTCATTGTAAAAATACTACCTTACAGATTGCAAGCAATTTCACAAGCAACTAATTCATGAGTTTGAAACAGTCTGCTTTAAGAGACCTAAATATCTTGGTTTTTAATAAAATGCTTAAATTTTAACTAAACCTTTGGAATAGTCTTTATTTCTCTTGAGAAGGGTGCTTTAAAGTCTGAAAGAGGAAAGCATGCATCGGATTACCTACAATTTAAGTTTTGATTGTGAATTTAGCCCATTAACCTTGATCTGTGATGTCTGCCCATATGAGAAGGATACTGAGACATCCCTGTCCATGGAGCATTTTAAAGATGACAAAAGGTTCTTTGAATTATTAAACATTTTCTGGAGGATAAGAATCTGTAGCTGAACTCGGGTTTCTGTGTCCCTTACAGATTGCTCAAATTTGCATGGGCAATTACACAGGGGGATTGCATCAATGCAGGGCTGCCAGCCACACTGACGCCATACAATTAGACAACGGCTTCGGTGCTTAAACTTTAAAATTCTTACACCATTGTGCCTGTTCTATTAGAACAAACTGCAGCAAATGATCCAAAGCCAATTCAAAGGACTGTAGAGGAGGTGCCCAGGGGGAGAAAGGGAAGAGGTGCAGTGTGGCCCCTACTGGCCAGCTTAAGCAATCGCCAACCCCCGCAGGCTGGCTGCAGCAACCACAGACTTCTTTTTGTTGTGCTTTGCAGTCCATGGTTTTCCAGCGGATTTTCCAACAATAAGAGTCACCTAATTAATTCACAGAAGGGCTGTGAGGATTAATGAGGGAAGTTAGGCAAAGCAGGACCTCGTCCTGGTACAGAAAGTACTGCATAAACACGAGGCTTAGAGTAGCTCTTTGTCTGCGTGGTTGATTGCTTTCTTTCAACGTCAATGTCCACAGTTGTACCTTCCCTACTAATTCCATTTATAAACTATAATGCTATTGTGCTCTCCCTGGTAAGTTAATTTAGATAACAACACTGTAAGCACCTAAATATAAGCTACTTGATAAAAAAAAAAAATAAGGTATATCCAAGAAAGAAATCTAATTAAAATATTAATAGAGTTGAAACCAGCAGCAAAAAGAGAGTTCATAATGAGGTTAAACGTCTAAACATAAACGTCCCCAAGTGTTGATTTGGTATACAACCTTTCCAAAAGTGTTAAAAGATAGAACGGATGCTCCCAAAAGTCAATTACGTTACCAATTTGGTAATAATTTATTATTTGTCCCTGTTTACTGTTGAGAGGAAGCAAAGTAACTGAGCCCCTGAAACTGGCCGACCTGAAGAAAATGGCCTGATATGAGAGGGAAAAAGAAATAACAACTGGAAAATGGTTTTTGCAAAAGGTCTTCCTTTATCAAAAAAGATGTCTGACCACAGCTGTGGTAGTTAGGATGTTCAGAAATGACCGATTTACCAACAGGAAATGATCACATTTAAAGGGTAAATAAGAAATCACATCTACCGTTTTTACAAGAGAATGTGAAACAGATTATACGTACAAATAGAATAGGATTTGATCATCTCATGCTTTGGCAGGCAGAAACATAAGCATATGAAGAACCAAACGTCATGCTTTTAGCTCCTACACATTTTGCCTGAATGGAATTCTTCTACACGGTAAACATGCCTTTCTTTTTGCAGCAAAATCCATCGAGTCCAACACCATTTTCTCAAGGCCCAGTTTCTTTCAGTAAGGCATTAATCATTTTATTGCAGCCACCAAATGCTTTCTTATTGCTACGAATGGTACGACACATTTACTTTTTGATACATGCTCCAGTTTTCAAGATTCTGTTGGAAACAAAATGATCCTTTATGACATTTTACAATATTCCACCCCATTTATTGCTTTCCAGAATTTCTATCATTAATTAAAGGGCCTTCTTTCTGCCCTCCCCCACTCCAAAAACCTAATCTATTCCCCAACTGCCCATCATAGACTAAATAAAAGTCCGTCTATCACAGCAGCAGTGATGGTCATGCCAATTTCACAGTGTGATTTGTGCACTCATTTCATTTTGAAAATGACCTGCCCTCCATCTGTCTAAGCCGAATGTCCCACTTTTTTCCAGCCAGGCCTCGGGAACAGCAGCACATGAAATAAGGGGGAAGACACAGAGCGGTCTCCCTCCTGCCCCCATCAGCTGCCACACTCACAGGTAAGTACTAACACAAACAGGGGACCCCAACTGATGCCTGAAGGGATCTGAGAAATTTGGGGAAGCTCAGACAGTCCTTCTATTTTTCATACATTTTTCCAAGAAGCCATTTGTAGGTGAACACGTTCATGACACAAATACAACTCTGAAAAAAAGACAGACTAAAGATAAAAAGGTAACTTCCCATTTTAAGTTCTGTTGTCTTACCTTGATTTAACAGTAACTTACCAAAGTAATGGTTCATACATAAAGATCTTTAAATAGTGAGCCTGAGTTTCCAAAAGACAAATGTAGTCAGGCAGCCATAGGGGGAAGATCCTCCCGCACCCAACCCTCAATTACTGAGCAGCACTAACCAGCCTCTGTCAACCCACGTACCTGCGGAGTTGAAGGTCCTAAAAGGGTGCACGAAGATATTGGGTTGAAGAAGTGTCAGATTAGAATTAGAATGATCCTCATTGTCTATGTTCTCAGGGTACCTTAGATGGACCAGAGGCCCACTCAACACTCTGAAATGTGTGCACTTTCTTGGTTTCCAGTGCAAGTTCCTTTTCTGTTCTCACTCAGAAGTTCACAGCTCTGCCAATTTCTCAGCAAGAGAGAAGACTGAATGAGTACATAAAGTCAGTTGTTTTCTGCTATGAACAAACGTCTCTGCCTAGATAGACCAGATGACTAGAAGCTATACCACCCCCACTAATTACTTCCTAACATCTGCTCACAGCTGCAATTCAGATACGGAAGTTCAAATTTCTACTGACCACACCAAGTTGGTTGGTTCCTTGGTTGGCTGGTTGGTTGAACGGAGAAAAAAGACACTAATCTTCCATTAAACAACTTGGCCCTAAACACTGGGCTCTTAAAAACTCATCTGTAGGGGAATATATGGAACGAGTTATTTATCAGTCACTATTTCCTACTGAAAATAGACGTTGGCTATCCTAGCACAGCTGCTAACTACAAAGCTGTGTGGTCTTAAGCAAATAATGTAAAACTTCCCAGTACATAGACTCCTTACTTGTAATACATAGACTATGAGGGTGGTTATTAAGACTAGAAAAAATGTACATAAATGGTCTGAGTGCCATACAATATGGCTGGTGTTGGGTCTAATATAAAATTTATATATAAAAAAAAATGCATAACCAGCAAAACTATAAAGGAGGATGATAAAGGACTTGCGTGGCAGTCTTTAAGTATATACCAAAGACATGCTTTTATTTGGACACAGTTTATCTTAGGACTAGACAGGCCAATGCAAATGATAGAAGACCAGTGGAGGGGGGCCTGGGTGACTCAGTCAGTTAAGTGTCTTGACTTAAGCTCACTGTGTGTTTGAGACCCATATCCGCACTGTGCTGACAGGTCAGAGCCTAGAACCTCCTTCAGATTCTCTCTCTCTCTCTCCCTCCCCTAATCCTGCTTTCTCTCTCAAAAATAAACATTTCTAAAAAAAAAGAAGACCAGTGGAAATCTAGGTAGATTAAGAAAGAATGGTCTCTTCTTCGGAGTGAAAGTTAGAGGACCAGGGCAGGAATCCAAGTTTAAATGCCACCATCTGTTCAATAATAATTGTTTATAAAAAAAATAAATTAATTAATTAATTTAAAAAAAAAGGAGGAAGAGGAGGGAATAGACACTTGAATCTAAAATTGAGGCTCTCACAGTACCAGGTTAAGATTCACAGAACCTATCCCACGCCACCAGTGGAAACAACAAATACAGAGAGTTCTGGTCTCCCCATATTACGCTGCGAGAAAGTATGCCCTCAGGATAGCTTTAAAAAAACCTAATTTCTCGGTACTACCAACGAGATAGTCCACCTTTTCCTTCCCACTAATTGACAATCACAAAACAGGAACCGTCACCGTTTGTATGTATCGCACACCGTAAACAGCTAAGAAAAGCAAGGGATTTCAGACCATAAACATTCCTCTCCCGTGCCATCACCGAAACGCTGCAAACGGAACGAAGCAAACCTCACTAACACAGAAAAGTGCACTGAAACAGCCACTCCGAAAGCTCGTGATTCTGTCCCGCGAGACTAAACCCCCAGCAGGCAGCGCGAGCACGTTCCGGGCGGCGGCGCGACTGCAGTGCTGCATGCCGGGAACTGGAGTTTTCGTAACTCAAATGGGTGAAAGCGATTGTTCCGTCTTGCATGACGCACGGCCTTTAGCCTAAAGTCTTCAACAAAGAAATTAATAACTAAAAGGCTAATTTCAGTGATGACTTTTTATTCCCATTGAGCTTATTCCATAACAAAGTACTCTCAGGACGAGCACCTTTCCATTTCCGGTGGGCTTGTTGCCGTGGTAACCAGCTTGGCGGTTATGGCCGCGCTGAGCAGCGCGCAGATCCCCGATGGGGAGTTCACTGCCGTCGTGTACCGGCTCATCCGGGATTCGCGCTACGCCGAGGCGGTGCAGCTGCTGGGCGGCGAGCTCCAGCGGAGCCCGAGGAGCCGCGCCGGCCTGTCGCTGCTGGGCTACTGCTACTACCGCCTGCAGGAGTTCACGCTGGCGGCCGAGTGCTATGAGCAGCTGGGCCAGCTGCACCCGGAACTGGAGC
>JAQQST010000964.1:0-13948 GCA_028646485.1 Cryptoprocta ferox
GAGGGAAATTTCTCAGAGTGGTGTTTACAGCCAAGATAGAGCGTGCATGGAAACTTAAATGGTAGAGGATCAAGCATCATAAATGGATAAAAGATCATGACAAATGCAAGAACTTCTCAGTGGCCCTGGGTCAAAGAGAAGGGCATTCCAGCCTAGCATTATATTTCTGACAAAAGCACTCACTTCTAAATCGTAGAAGGCATATTTGTTCATTTCCAGACTTGGTTTATTAACAGCTATCTATCTGGGTTATGACTGGTCCACTCACACAGCCTTAGTCTTCCACTCAGCTAATTTCTTGTAGTCTCTGCAAAGGGCAGAGAAGAAGTGACCAACCCGAATTTCATGTGTTCCCTCCTGGACCAGCTGTAGATATTTGTTGCTTGATGACACACAGATATTCACCCACAGAGGGTCACAAGCACTGGGAAAGATCTGAAAATGACTTATGCCACCCAGCTGAACTGTAGTAAAGGCAATACGAAGCATATAACAACCAAAGTGCTTAGCTTTCAAAACTAAAGAGGAACATGGCTCAGAGATAAGAGACTGGACCCCTCTGTAATGTTGATGACAACACAATCCAATTACCTTCCTGGAGAGAAAGGAAAGTGAATAAGCACACCATACGGTTGCTTCATTTTATGAAGAGGAGCTAACATAAAATGTGAGTATGTGAGATAAAGGAGGTGATTTAAACAGTTCAACAAAAGATTATTTTTTTAATAATTACTGCTGATTACTCATGTTCCAACTTTTACATAAATCGTTGCATTTAATTTCTTAAAACAAAATATAACATAGGTGTTATAGCTAAATTTCACAGATGAGGAGCCTAATTGAGAAAGACCTAGTAAACTACCCGAAACCTTTCTCATCAATGGTCATGTCAGATTCTGAACCCAGATCTGATTCAAATGCTAAACTCCTTCCATTATACCTTTTGGGGAATGTCATCAAAAAGATGTGACCACTAGTTTGCCTGTGAGCTGGACCTGGATCCTCAAAGTCTCCCAACATCCCCTGTCCTGGGAATATGGCTCCACTCTCCTTTTTTCATACCCCAGGCTGCTGGGAGGACTTATCCTTGAAATAGTGATGTGGTCTTGAGAAACACCTTCTTGGTACATGTGACTGAAACCAGTTTAGGCCTCTTTAAGAACTGAAGGGTACAGGGATCCATCTGTCTTCCCATCGCCCAGGACAGGACTCATATGTAAGTTCCCTTTGCTTGATAAAACAATCCACCTGGAGGGGCCTGCCTCTTCTGTCTCTCCCTGCCCTCCTTGCAGAGGGGTCAGTTTCCAATTATAGCTGGGAAGCTACCGTGAGTGTTGCAAACCAAGAGTGCCAAAGAATTTCCATTCAAAGATCGGGACCCTGAACCTGTTACCTAGGAGAGTAGCCTAGGAACATTCTGCCTCTACTATGCTGGAAAAGATCCCAGAACGACTCCTTCTTTGTCATGTTGTTAGATATCAATCCTTCCTTAAATGAGCATAGATATAATGCATCATAATCAAAATCAGTAGCATTGTGATAAAAAATGATAAGCTGATTCTAAAATTCATATGGAATGTAAAGGATCAAAAGTTGTAAAAGCAATCTCTAGATGAGGGAGGAGAGAGATGGAGGGGGGATAAAGGGAGATAAAAGGGATAAAAGGAGGAGAAGATCAAAACCAAAGAACTACTCAGCCACATATAAGGACCCATTACAATTCTCCTGTAAATAAATATTGTGGTATTTGTATAGGAAACCAAATGGACCAAAGGTTAACAACTGAGAGTCAAGTTAAACCCCAAGCATGCATGATCAATTGATTTATGACAAAGTGACACATTACAGAGCAATGGGGGAGAGGAAGGACCTTTCAATAAAAGGCAGCAGGTCAATTGGATATCTACATGGAAAAAAATGAACCTTGGTACTTTACTTCACACTGGGACAATTTTGGGTTGTCATGGATATAACTGTGAAAGTTAAGCCTTAATCTCCTAAAAGAAAACATGGGCAAATATAGTTGTTATCTTGAGGCAGGCATAGATATCGTTTCTTTATCTTTTCCCCCTTTATTTATTTATATATATGTTGGCACAACAAGTTTATTTTTAAAATGTATATAGGCAATAAACCAAGAAAATATTTACTCCGACCTTAACTCTTGCCAAGTGTTATCTATCATAAAATTGTTCCATGAAGTTCCAGTGTCTAACATTTTTTTTAATTTTTTTATGTCTTAATTTTATTTTGAGAGACAGACACAGTGAGTGAGGGACGGGCAGAGAGAGAGGGAAACACAGGATCCGAAGCAGGCTCCAGGCTCTGAGCTGTCAGCACAGAGCCCGACACGGGGCTTGAACCCATGGACTGCGAGATCATGACTAGAGCTGAAGTCAGACACAACCGACTGAGCCACCCAGGCACCCCTCTAGTATCTAAGTATTTTTAATTAATTAATTGTCATCCTCATCAGTGTGTCTTTTTTCTGTTCAATTTAACTGTTGTTTTTCAAGAGTGTCCACTAAACTTTGTTCTGATAACTGACCACTTAGTTGTCGATCTCTTGCCATCTATATAAAGTCATTCTCTATTGAGTTTCTCTTGGGAGGCTTTCCAATTGCTAAGTGGTCTGGCTGGCTGATCCACGACTTGGTTTGCTTCCAGTTCTGCTACCTCACCAGGACCAAAATAATTAAACCTGGGCCTCAGAGAGGTGAACGGCATACTGTCCACTTACTAACTACCATGTTTTATTAAGCTTCTAGAGGCATAATCTGGTAGGATGTTTTTGAATACAAACAGACATTAGGGAAGAAAATCGCTGTACTATGAAACTGCATTTCACATAGTAAGAATACCCTCTGGAAAATAAAATGTTCTTCAGTATGGGGGATGCTGATGATACCAATGGCCCGTTCTTCCAGGCCATGCCACCCTATCCCTAACAGATGACTCTCCAGCTCTTTACAATATAGTGGCTACTTGATAGAATTGTGTTGATAGGATTCCTGTTTAGTAGCTGGCTCCTGCCCTGGACTATCAGCTTTTGTGAGCGTGTGTGTTCATCTATTCCCTGCTGCACCCTCAGTACCTGGCACACAGCAGACCCTCAAAGACTGTTGAATACTGAGGTCAAAATAACTAAAATCTAGAAAAAGATTTGGCATTTGGGAGGAACACTAGTTCAAGCAGGCTGGATCAAGGAGCTAAGGATACAGAGTTACCGCAGGACCTTGAGGTTCTGTCTTGGATGCCTCCCTGAGTGTGGCAGAGTAGACAAGCACACCGCTTGCCTGGGACAAGCCCTACCACTTAATGGCTTGGCCACAGGAGCCACCAAGACATAGAGAGAGGGACTGAGGCTGCTAGGCAAGGGTGATGAGAGGGACCAAGGCCAGCAGGCTAAATTCTTCAACAGGATACAACCCCCACCATAAAACAAAAAATAAAACAACCCAAAACCCCACAAAACATACTTAAAAAAGCAATAATCAAAAAGGAAAAAAAATTAAAGAACCAAACCACTAATCAAAAGGAAAAAAATTGATAAATTGTACCACATAAATTTAGGAATTTATGTTTATCAAAGACACCTTATAAACGTACAAAAGTGCTAAGTTACCAGAGCAGGAATAAAGAATTTTGCAATACCTAACTCATAAAGGGCTTTTTTTTTTTTTTACAGATAATGTTCAAAACTCTTACAAATAATAAGAACTAGGTAGACCATCAAATGGAAAAATGCATGAAAGACTTGCAGTAGCACTTCACATTAAAATGATATCCAAATGGTCGACAAATCTATGAAAAGTAGTTCGACCTCAGTAATCATGAGGCAAGTGCAAATTAAAAGCACAATGCAATACCACTTCATGCCCAATAGAATATCTCAAATTCATACATACATACATACATGCATACATAAACAAACAAACAAAAAATAGGAAGTATTGTAAAGAACTTGCACATTGTGCAGGGATAGCATGTGAGTATACCATACGGTACAACACTGTGGAAAACTGCTGAACACACACATCTAGCAGTTCTACATTTAGGTATTTGTTCATCAAAAATAGACGTGTTCAGGGACACCTGGCTGGCTATGTGGGTAGAGCATGGAACTCTGATCTCAGGGCTGTGAGTTCAAACCTCACATTAGGCATAGAGATTGCTTAAAAATAAAATCTTTTTTTTTTTAATAGATGTGTTCAGCAAAAGACATGAGCAAAACTGTTCCTGGCCACACACAAATGGCTATTTTGCTAACCATTTGCTAACAAATGGTTAGCAAAAAATTAAAAGATATGGAAGAAAGAATGCACAATGTATCATTCCATTTCTATGAAGCCCAATAACTTAAAATCAATCTATGCTGTTAAAGTGAGGAAAGCGGAATTCCTTGCCAGTGACATGAAGAGATTATTGACTTACTGCATTTTATTTTGAAGAAAAACAAATGTAAACATTTATCACATTTTTCTTTTACATTTTAGGAAGTAAAAATTGTAATTAGATTTGTTTGCTCCTTTAGATCGCTGTAATCATAAAGGATGTGATATAGGGACACATTATCCATACAAATGTATGTTCTTGAATATGTATGCCCTTGGTCACAGGAAAATAAGGAAAAGGGAAATATATTGGATATCCTACCATTAGAAAAGTATCTCCATATGTATTCCTCACTGACCTCTTCCAAAGATGTAGGTGATGATAATTTTGAAGACAATTTTGATCAAAGACTGCCATTTTAGATAAAGAATTCATTAAGATCCTAAGAGGACATTAGCAAATAAAACAAAAGCATGGAAGAGAAGAATAAATTATGTTGAACTTACTGACACGAAGAACAAAACAGTCCTATGAGCCTCTGGCATGAGAAGTAATCCAGCGTGAACTGATTCTATGACAGCCAGGATGGCAGGTGTATTTCAGGGCAATTCCAGTTTTGTAGTGTATCTGATGCAATTTGTCTAGGGAGAAGCCAATGGCAAATCAGGTGGAGAACCACCATCGCTTGGACACGCAAAGGACAAGGAGCATCAAGTGGTAGCTTGAACACAGTATCTCGATGCTTCCGCAGGATAGTCTTTGGAACATGACTTTCTCTTTTATCAGAATTACTTTGTCCCACTGTTCATTGAACCCAGTGAGTAATCCGTCATGAATCTTTGTTGATTGATGACAATGACAGTAAGGACAAAAGGCATAAAAATGTCATCTGTTCTTTCCTGTATATGTGACAATTAGGAATCCCAGGAATCAGTGAATGGATTATCTGTACACCCAATATACCTTCAGGTGCTCTACACAGCCACTCAGAATGCTTCTCAGAGTGAGGTCACATGCAAAGTTAACAGTCTCCTCATGGCTGCCTTCCTCTTTCTTCGTCCTTTCCTCTGTCTCTTCAGTCGCCTGTGTCACAGAACACGTATAAGAAGTTGGGAAGTGTTAAACTCTGACAGTAAAGCAAAACCAGATTTAAAGTCAATATTTAACCAGTCACCTTCAAACACAAGCTAGTGAATAAAGAATTCCAGCTCAAAGGGCTAAATGTTCTGTATTCTTGAGAAATCTCCATCAGCTTCTCATTCCAGTGAGGATTTTCACGTTTGTACCTTGCTGCCACAAACTAAGTAGGTGTCCATTTTTGAGTACAGATTCGTCATTTAATGATCTGACTTAGGAGACTGAAAGAAAACATTTTGTATCTTTGTCGTTTTTAAATAGCCATCCACGAGAAAAGAGCCAGCCCCTCCTCTAGGGAGAGCATTCTTATAGAGGTACTCTAGGCCTTGTGTCCATGTCACTTCTGGTTATTTTAGCAGATTCTGTGGTGCCACCCTCATCCTCTTCCAGTTCAGGAAGCCCAGTCAGCAGTATTGCAACATCTTCCTCCACAGCTTGTCTTCTCACCAAGATTCATCAATCAAATCCAAGATCCTTCCATGTCTGTGCACATCACCGCCCATTCTCCTGCTGCTTTGATCTGGTCAGATCCACACTGGATGCAGTGCTATACCTGTTTCTTCCATTAAATAGATAGATAGATAGATAGATATAAAGTTTATTTATTTATTTTTGAGGGAGAATAAAAGTGCAAGTGGGGAAGGGGTTGAGAGAGAGAGAGAGAGAGAATCCCAAGCAACCTCAGAGCTGTCAGCACATATCCCAAGGTGGCGCTCGAACCCACACACCATGAGCTCATGACCTGAGCAGCAATCAAGACTCAAGACACTAACTGACTGAGCCACTGAGGCGCCCCACTATTATATATTTTGATAAAAGCAAATAAGGTCCTTTTTCACTTAACCAACTGAGCCACCCAGGCGCCAATAAGGTCCTTTTTCAGAACTGTGTTTCTTTTCTCAACCAATAGCAAATATATAATCATTGTATTTTCCTTGTTTCCCTTGCCTGAAAATAAACTCAAATGAAATTACTATCCTAATCTAAATTGTGATACATTTGCTGCTACTCTTCTGGCAGGTCGTCTCCCACAGATCTACTTCTGAGCAATCCTCATGTGGTTTTGACTTTGCATTTTTACTTTATCAACCTCCAGTTATCATGCTGGGCCAGCCATCCATATATTGCCTTTCAGCTTTCCAATCACCGTGCATCACAGCTCTGAGATCATGGAACCAGAAATGCTTGGAGTTTCTCAAGGTGATGATGATGTTGAACTTTCTCCACAGAGGGTGCTAGAGAGACACTGAAGGAAGAAAGGACTCTTCCTTGTTCCCTGCTGCTTCGAGGTAGGGTAGCCCAGTGAGAATGAGGTTATGCAGAGGCACTCTGCCCCAGTCTTGTGCCCATTGCACAGAATCCCACGACAGTCTTGCAGCCCTTAAGTGGCCCGGCCATCTCCTTCCTACAGTTCTCCCGACAGGGGTGCTCTTTCAAGCCTCTTCCCATGCCAGCACTCCATCTGCATGGCTGCACACATGCCTACCTCCCAGCTCTGCCCTACAGGACTGCCAAAGGGCTCCCTCTCGCTCAGCACACCTGTGTGCCTGACCACCATGTGCAGGTCACCTCGCAGTCACCCAGTGCCCTGGTGCCCCTTCACCAGCGCAGGTCCATGGTGCAGCCATCACCTGTAGCTCACTTATGCTCTGCCTGAATCCTGGAGGGTCGGTTTCTGCCAACCAGCTCTGGTGCGTGCCGCTTGTGAACTTCACTGCATCTAGTGGGTTGCAGCTACAGCCCTGGGAGGGATACTCTCTGAAGCTTATTCTTCTTTAGTTACCTTGTCACAGCCCTGGAGTAGCATAGAGAGTTTTTTTTCTCCTATACTTAATCTTTTATTGAAGTCTAATAATGCTTCATTGAAAAAATATGATGTGGTGTCGACCTCTTGATTGGACCCATTGATGCATGCACACTTTGGCGTGCAATAAAGATAAATATAATTTAAAACTTGTAATATTCGAGCTTCTACTAGGTATTGAGCTAGATGACATCTAAAGTTTCAAATAAAACAATTACATTTTAGAAATAAAACTTTCAAAATTACACAAATCCATCCAGAGAATTTAAATCTTGTAAATATTTTGAGTAACAAGAATTCATATCTCAAAATCTGCAAATGGGTTCACTGTCAGGATCAGAATGTTGACTATTTGCCTAAAGTTGACAAAAACGCAGGACTAGGAAGGGTCACTCCTGGATTCAAATGACTTTCAGAAAATGTCCATCAACAGATGAATAGATAAAGAAGATTTGGTAATCATATATAGAATGGAGTATTAGGTCAACAATCAAAAAGAATGAAATCTTGCCTTTTGCAACTACATGAATGGAACTAGAGAGTATTATGCTAAGCAAAATTAGTCACTCAGAGAAAGACAAATATCATATGGTTTCACTCATATGAGGACTTTGAGATAAAAAACAGATGAACATAAGGGAAGGGAAGCAAAAATAATATAAGAACAGAGAGGAGGACAAAACAAGAGACTCTTAAATATGGAGAACAAACAGAGGGTTGCTGGAGGGATTGTGGGAGGGCGATGGGCTAAATGGGGAAGGGGCATTAAGGAATCTACTCCTGAAATCATTGTTGCACTATATGCTAACTAACTTGGATGTAAAGTAAATTAAATAAAAAATAAATAAACAGAAAAGAAAAGAAAAGAACATACTCCCTTTTAGTTCCCATCAATGCAAAATGGCAATATGATCAATACATTCTCACTTTAGTTAAGATTTTTTGTGGCAGAGCCCCTACTTTACCAATTTCTTTCTCACTGAAGTCACTGAACATAGAAGAAAAAAGAATTTATATTCTTATTGACAGAGAATATGTGTTATCAGGGCCTTCATAGTTGTTTTTCTGAGGCTAAATTAAACTGTAGCAACAAGTTAACATTTTGTATAACTTACTACAGTTTTTACTCGTGGTACGATTCTTCAGCATCACGGTGGGAAACCTCTGCAAGGAAGATGAGGACAAATTAGTCATAATGGAGGATAAACACTTCATCTAAAACAAGGAAACTCATGCCAATGTCCTACCTCCTAGGGCTGGGAACCATTAGTTCAGGAGAGAATCCAAGTCTCTCATTGTTAATGGGGCACAAGTAATGTGATCTTGGAAATGGGCTAAGGAACGGAGGGAGAAATCAGAATTCAGGGAGAATAGAGAGGCGATAAGCTCCTCAGCAGCATGGTAGAAACTCAAGATGTAAAGAAGTAGGCAGAAGACCAGAGGCTCTCTCTCTAGAGAAACCACCAAGGGAGAAGGCACTAAGAATCACTGGGATTTGGAGATGCCCCACCCCACACTTGTCAGAAGAGAGAATAGTAATTCAAATGAGGGAGAACTTGGTTTTTCTTTCAAGAAAGAAGAGGCATAAGAGGGCGTAGGATGGTCAGCAGCCCTGCCCAGTGTGGTCAACCAGGGACCTCTGTCCCTTTCTGCTTGTTGTTTCCACATCCCTTGGGGTGCTGTCCTCCTCAGCACGGCAGAAGTTGGCTCACACACACCCTGTCAGCATGTCAGCCCTTTGCATGAGGAAAGAGGAGGCAGAGAGCAAGCAGGAGGATGACTGGGAAGTGGCAGCCATGGGGAGGCTACTCAAAGGCGGGCTCTGGCTGAGGGGTCACGAGTCCTGCTGATATTTAAAATGGTGGAAGTGATTCTGTTCCTTAAAATAAAAGGGGCAGGGCTTAATATAGGGAAACAAGGAGCAGTTTCTGCTAGAACTGCAATTTAAGTGCCTCACTGTACCATTGCCCTGCAAGTAAGCCTAATGTCAGCAAAATGTGTTCATATCCATAGAACTTTAAATTAGATGATCTGGGCTTCGCTCTTGTGAAAAGAAAAACTGACTGATGATCATTCACAAATTGTAAAATAAACGTCTCTATCATAAACAGCTCCATGGAGACAAGATGAATCTAGGTACAAAGAAGAGGATGCAATTATTTAAAAAAAAAAAAGAAAGGCATAAAAATCTTTTGGAAGCTCTAATACAATGGTCTTAAAAGAAATCAAAAAATTCAATACCAGGGCAGGAAGGTAAAGCCAAAGAAATTTCTCTAAAAATGTGTGGAGTGTTGAGAGTAGGAATGAGGACAAAATGCATAGCAAAGGTACCTAATGAACGAAGGGATACAATATTAGTTTAATTTGATTTCCATGAAGAGAAAACAATGAAGAAACATTATTAAAGAGATTATATACGAAAATTTCTCGGAACAGAAGAGCATAAGTTTATAGAGTGAAAGAGCTCATCAGGAAGTGCATCATAAATGAAAAGATAAAATTGAGCGATGTGCTTGGCATGATATTTTAGAACATCGTGGGTAATGAGTATATCCTAGAAGTTTCCAGGGTAGGGGGAAAAATCAGGTCAGAAGGTCAGATATCCTGTAACTTCTTAGTAGCTGTACTGGAATTAAGAGGACCTTGGAGAAATTCTTTTTCTTTTTGTAACAATGGAGAAATTCTTTTGTTATTTTTTTTATGTTTATCTTTGAGACACACAGAGACAGAGCATGAGCGGGGGAGAGGCAGAGAGAGAGGGAGACACAGAGTAGGAAGCATTGTCTGTGCTGTCACCACAGAGCCTGATGCAAGGCTCGAACTTATCAGCCACAAGATCATGACCTGGGCAGAATTTCTTAACCACCCAGGCCCTAAGAAATTCTTTTAAAATGAGAGGGAAGGGGCCCCTGGGTGGCTCAGTCGGTTGGGTGTCCCACGTCAGCTCAGGTCATGATCTCACAGTTGGTGGGTTTGAGTCCCGGGTCAAGCTCTGTGCTGACAGCTCAGTGCCCGGAGCCTGCTTCAGATTCAGTGTCTCCCTCTCTCTCTGCCCCTCCCCCACTCCCACTCTGTCTTTCAAAAATAATTAAACATTAAAAAAATAAAACAAATAAATTATATCAATTAAATAAATAAAATGAGAGGGGAAATTATTTTAACCTAGCTTTCTATACCCAGTGTGTACATAAAGATCGTTTCAAATATATTAGGACACATATTTTTCCTTCCTATGCATCATTTCCCAGATAGTTCTGAAAGGATAGGCTCCAGGAAAATAAAAAAAGCAAGAGAGAGGAAAGCATGGCTCCAAGACCCAGAGCAAGTACCAAAAGCGAGTCTGCAGAAGTGAAAGCAGCCACTGCAAAAGGCAATGTGTAGGTGACAGTGTCAGACGTCCCAGCCATATCACTAGCACCCTAACACATCAGCACGCTCTGGACAAATGCCAACAGACCCTTGTGCCTCCTTTTGCTAGACTTCTTCCAGAATCATTTAAAGGTACTTTGCTTTTTTCCCTATAAGGACAAAAGGGAGGTAATCAACACCTTCCAGAAGCAGATCTCACTTAACAACTGATGGCAACTATTGGATCGATACCCCAGTTCCCACAGCTGAGAGGTGATTACTTATGATTACTTACTCTGAGGAGAGAATTCATCATCTTTCCCAGTTTCCCTGGGATTAGGCTCTGCTTGTCCTAACTGGCTTGATCACATGTCCCTTACTGGTTGCCTTCCCTTCCCCACCTCCCTCCCTACTCATCGCCTGGTGTTCCTCAAACGGCCAAACAAACCACTTTACTTTAATTCTGGTTTCAGTTTGTGCTTCCAGTAGAACTCAAACCAAGACCAAGTGAGAGAATAGACTTTGAGAGGACAATCCATGGGGACCCGAAAGGGAGTTGAGAAGCCTGTGTTGTCTCCAAACATTGGGACAATTTTGGTGGACTGCAAAATCTCTTGGAGCCCTTAGGAGGACTTGGAAATAGAAAGAGGGATAACTAAACAGGCACAGAACATCACTAGAAAGAACACTATTGACCAGAGTAAAATAAAAGACGGCTGTAAAGAAAAGAAACAAACAAAAAAAGTCAAGAAAAGTAAAAAAGAAAAAGGAAAAAAAAAAAAAAGAAAAGAAACATGCCCACAGACCACTACTTGGTCACTGCAGTGATAATATGTGAACATTATATTACTTATTTAACTAAAATTGGGCAATAACCACGTTGGAAGAAAGAGCCAAAAAAAGTAGATGATTTAATCTTTGGCTGTAAACAATAGATAAATTGATAATTCATTTAAAAAGAAAAAATATATATTCTCTAAAAAATATGGTGATAAATACCCAGAACAAAAATGCCACAAAGGGTGACAGTGGACCTTTGGGATGTGGTTAAAAGGAATTGGGTGGGTCTGGTTAGTTAACTACTTTGTTAAATGTACACATATTCTACATTCATTTCAAAGATAAGTAGAGTCGATAGGTCAAGAGATAGTTGCACTTGTAATGTAGTTTATAATTTATAGAATTATGTATAAAAATTAAAATTCTAAACATGAAATTTAAATTAAAAATGGAAAGAGAAAAAGAAAAAAATAAAATGGAGTCATTTATACCTAATTTTATTGTTTCAGTATTTGTTTGCATACACATGCAATTTAGATAATTTTGAGAGGCATTTAGATAAAAGAACATATTATTAAAGAATGAAGGAAGAATTCATATCAGTGTGAAAATAAGACTTTGCACTGCTCTTACATACTCATAGAAAATGTTAAGGAAGGAAGCATGAAGGATTGACATTTAAAGTCTCAACGCTGTCTTGTGAACAGATAAAGAATAATGTTTGAAGTAGATAATTCTTCAGCAGAACATAATCATAATAGCAAAATATAAACATATTTTCAGCATTCAATTATATTCCACCAATGCAATGGTGTGGAAGGTGACTTTTCAGATAGCAAGAACATTGTTTCCCTTATGGAATTGGCAGAAGGTATTCATTACCAACCCACCCCAATATTCACACCAATCCATTTGTATCAGTACAACATTCTTAAACACAGCTGCAAAAATATACCATGGATTTGTATTAGATAATACATTTAAAACATCATCTACCTAGTTCTCTAATATTCAATGGACTCATTCGTGAGTATTGCTGCATGAGGTATGCAGAGACACTATATGGTATCAGATACAAATTAGGTTTTATTCTATGCCTGAGAAAACATGTATTACAGAAAAAATAAAGTAAAATAATATGATATGAATAATAATTAAATAGAAAATTAATTCAAATAGTTCATAACAGAATAAGATAAGAAAGAGAAATAATATTTTTTCTTTTTATGTTGTTTTTTTAATATAGTTTACTGTCAAGATGGTTTCTATATAACACTCAGCCACAGCAATTTCTTACTTGACACCTCTCCAAAGGCAAGGGAATCAAAAGTGAAAATGAACTATTGGGACCTCATCAAGATAAAAAGCTACTGCACTGCAAAGGAAACAATCAACAAAACTGATAGGCAACTGACAGAATGGGAAAAGATAGATACAAATGACATATCAGATAAAGGGCTAGTATCCAAAATCTATAAGGAACTCACCAAAATCCACACCAGAATAATGTTTTTAAAATTATTACTTAATTAGTGAAAACTTTTCAGAGTTGAGATTTGGCAGCAAAGAAGAAGGATGGAGGCATATAGTTACCCACTCTGGGGATGAAGTGGGGAGTAAGAATCAGTGAGAGTGGGTAAACCACAATTGTCAGATACTTATCCGCTTTTCACCCCAGAGACCCAGTCAACACCCTGTCCCCCAGTCCCTGCTGATGTTGCAAGTTGATAAACAGAAACATACCAGAAAGACCCAGACATGAACTAAACCGTGATCTGTTCGAGTTTTCTCTGCCTGCAATTGTATAGCTGCAGCTAACGTGAGATTAAACTGGCAATTCCATTTTTTTGAAATGACACATCTGCCCTGTTCTCATTAAGGCAATACAATTGTTTTTTTGAATCTTCTCAATTTCATTTTAGATTTTTAGGATAAAATGCCCAAGCTCTTTACATTTCTCTCACTGAAACCCTTGAGGAGCAACAAATTGAACAAGCTCTTCTGTTATCAAATCTTCTGAAAAGGTCTTTTTTAAGCCTTCGTGACTCACACATATTTCAAAAAGTAGTTTCCACATTCGTAGATCATTTTTGAGGCAAAAAATAGTGGAAATGATAGTATTATTCAGCTAATTAAACAATACCAGCAGACAATGTTGCAATTGTATTCGCAGAATGTCTGGGGACCCTGAGGTTCATTCCACATCCTCATTCACCAAACTGAAAGCAGGCATTGAAGTTTGTTACAGTAGACTGTACACTAGTGAATTTTAGTTGTTTTGGACTTAGTGTAGACAACTATGCGATTTGTGAGAATTCAGGTAACCAGAGAAACCTCAATACGAGAGAAGAACGCAACACCTCACTCAAAAAAACAAAAGATGCTGTCAGGGAGGACAAAAGCAAATGTCACTGGGGATCCGATAAAGAAAAATGAGAGTTCAGAGTGGAGAGAGAGAGGTAGACCAGAACAGATGTCAGAAGAGAGCAACAGAGACAAAGCAACTGTGGAAGAGGCCGTGTGTGCTCTGTGCATGTCCCTGCC
>JAQQST010000965.1:0-13947 GCA_028646485.1 Cryptoprocta ferox
CTCTGTGTTCCATTTCTGTGAAAAGTGCCATTGCCATTTTGATAGAGATTCCATTAAATCTATAGATTGCTCCAGGTAGGATGGGCAATTTAACAATATAAATTCTTCCATTCCCTGAGCATAAAATATCTTTTCATTTATTTTGTCATCTTCAAATTCTTTCATCAATGTGTTACAGTTTTCAGAGTGCAGGTTTTTCACCTCCTTGGTTAAATTTATTCCCAGGTATTTGATTCATTTTGATGCAGTTGTAAATGAGATTGTTTACTTAATTTCTCCTTCTGGTAATTCATTGTATAGGAATTGTAAATGAGATTGTTTACTTAATTGCTCTTTCTGGTAGTTCATTTTATAGAAATACAACCAATTTTTATATATTTTGGCCCTTGAAAATTTACTGAATTCATTCATCAATTCTAACAGCTTTTTGGTGGATTTGTTAAGTTTTCTGTATATAAAATTATGTTATGAGCAAATAGTGAGAATTTTACCTCTTCCTTTCCTATTTGGGTATGTTATTCTTTACTATTTTTTTTTCTGATTGCTTTGACTAGGACTTCTAATACTATGTTGAATGAAAGTGGCCAGAGTGGCCATTCTTGTCTTATTTCTATTCTTAGAGGAAAAGTATTCATCTTTTCTCACTATTGAGTATGATGTTAGGTGTGGGCTTGTCATATATGGTGTTCATTATATTGAGATATGCTCCCTCTAAATTGACTTTGTAGAGAGTTTTTAACTTGAATAGATATTTTGTCAAATGCATTTTCAGTGTCTTTTGAGAGGATCATATGATTTTTTTATTCTTCTTGTTATTTTAATGTTAGATTAATTGATCTACAAATATGGAATCATCCTTGCATCTCTGAAATAGATCCACTTGATTGTGGTGACTAACCTTTTTAATGTATTGTTGAATTTAGTTTGCTAATATTTTGTTGATGTTTTTATACATCTAAATTCATCAGGACTATTGGACTGTAATTTTCCTCTTTTGTAATGTCTTTATCTGGTTTGGTATCAGGGTAATGCTGGTCTCATAGAATGAATTTGAAAGTTTTCCTTCCTTCTTCCTCCTCTCCCTCCCCTGTCGTCATCATTGTCTTAGTCATCATTGTCTTCTTCTTCTTCTTCTTCTTCTTCTTCTTCTTCTCCTCCTCCTCCTCCTCCTCTTCCACCTCTTCCTCCTCCTCCTCCTCTTCTTCCTCCTCCTCCTCCTCCTCCTCCTCCTCTTCCTCCTCCTCCTCTTTCTTCTTTTTCTTATTCTTTTCTTCAGAATAGGTTGCAAAAATAGATATTAACTATTCATATGTTCAGTAGAATTTACCTCTGAAGCAATCTGGTCCTAGACTTTTGTTTGCTGGAAGTTTTTTGATTACTGATTTAATTTCATTACTGATAATCAGGCTGTTCAAATTTTCTATTTCTTCTTAATTCAGTTTTAAAATGTGGTATGTTTCTAGGAATTTACCTTTTCTTCTATGTTCTCTAATTTGTTGGTATATAATTTTTATTATGTTACAATCTTTTGTATTTCTGTGGACTCAGATGTGATTTCTCCTCTTTCATTTCTGATTTTATTTATATAGGTATTCTCTTTTTTTCTTGATTAGTTTTCATCAGATTTATTTTTTTAAAGAACCAGCTCTTGGTTTCATTAATCTTTTCTGTTGTTTTTTTTAAGTATTTTATTTATTTCTACTCTAGTCTTTATTATTTTCTTCCCTCCACTAACTTCGAGTTTTGTTTGTTCCTCTTTCCTGTTTCCTTTAGGTGTAAGATTGAACTGTTGAAGATTTTTCTAGTTCTCTGAGGTAGGCCTACATTGCTATATGCTTCCCTATCAGAACTGTTTTTACTTGCTTCCTTGCTCCTCAGGGAGAAGCTCCATATTTGTGAGTTCCCTCTCTATTGTGGATTACCACACCAGGGGTGGGATTTTTGACAAGACTATATAAATATATCTCCATCTCTCCTAACCATTTTCATGTGACCCTTTTGTCCTTTATTCTGGAGGAGCGGTCAGCTAATTTTCAGGCCTTGTTTGGGAGCAATTGTTCCATATGTGCGACCAGGGGAAGAAGAAAGTTCAGTATTTTCCTATGCTCACATCTTGAATCCCAGCCAGTCATCCAGAGTTCTTAAAATGTGTTTGGTATTTGCAGTGTGGTGTGTGTATGTGTGTGTGTGTGTGTGTGTGTGTGTGTGTGTGTGTATTTATACAATTGCCAAACATGTTTTAAGAACTTTAGAAGAGAATAGTTAATGTATGCATACACAGATACAGTAAGTATATATACACACACATATAACAGAATGATAGAGTTTTCAATATATGTAGATGTAACACATAATTTAAATACAGCTTAAAGTGGGGAGGGTAAAGAGAACTGTAAAGTTTATAAAATTTCACTTGAAGCACAAAATTGTTGATTTTACTTGGCTTATGAAAAATTATGTATGAATTTTAAAGCCTCGGGTGACAACTAAAACATTATTCAAAGAGATATGGTCAAAATTACAAAACTCAAATTAAACGTGAACATAAAACTATTCAAATAACCCAAAATAAAAGAGAAAAATGGAAACCAAGAAGGAAGAATAAAACATATAACAACAAAAAATAGTACTTCATATCAATCAATAATTATATTAGTGTAAACGATATAAAAGCACCAATTTTAAATGATATAATTTGTGAAAGCATGTTAAGAAAATATGACTCAACTATATGCTGTCCAAAAGAAACTTCAAAAATAATGATATAAGTACGTTAAGATTAAAAACAATGGAAAGAGTTATGTCATACAAAATCTAATCAAAGCTTGAGTAGCTATATTAGTATCTGAAATAGGTCTCAAAACAAGTGAAATTGCCAACAATGAAAAGGTAAGAATATTGATAAAAGGGTCAGCTCACCAAAGCAAAATAACGAGCTTAAATATTTATATGCCTAAAAATAGAACTTCAAAATACACAAAGAAAAAACTGAAAGAACAATAAGAAGAAATATATGAATCCACAATTATAGTTGAAATCTTTAACAGTTTCCTGTCATTAATACAACTAGTAAATAAAAAATCAAAAAGGATATAGAGGATTGAAAAAAGTACCATCAAGCAACTGGATCCAATTGACATTTATAAAACACTCCACCTAATAATAGAAAACATGTATTCTTTTCTTTTCAAGTGCACTTGGAACACTATATTAGTCCATGAAATAAAATTTAAACACATTTAAAACATTTGGAGTAATACAAACTATGTTCTTTTACCATAATGAAATTGAAGTAGGAACTGATAATAAAATATAACAGGAAACTTAAGGAATACTTCAAAATATACACAGCATAAGTGAAAGAACTGAAAGGAAAAATGTATGTGTCCACAAATATATTGGGTCTTCAACATTCTCTATAAATAATAGAGCTAGTAGAGAGAAAATCAGATTTTCTGCTTGATTTAAGCATTTGAGCACAGGAAGCCTACACATTCGTAATTGTATCTGCCGCCTCTCCTATTATGTCACATCATTAAAAAAAAAACTTTAATTTCTATAATTAATAAATAAAATAAATAATAAAATAAATAAAAACATTTATTTTCATCATTATCCAGATATGCTATATTATTCCCATTTCAGTTAAAAAAATATTTGCTTGTCCTCACCTCACTCTGGAAACTACTACGTTTTCCCCTTTTACGGTAAAACCCCAGAAAGAGTTGCCCGTGTTCCCCATCTTCGTTAGTACTCTTGAGATTACATATTGAACATACTTTAATCAGACTTAAATCCCCATAATTCCACAAAAATTGTAGTTCTCAAAGTCAACATAGGCCTTCACAGCACTTAATCCAATTGTGATTCTAACTTGCTGCTCATCTCCCTTTCCTGCTGGCAGCATGTGACAGTGCTGTCCATTCTCTCAAGTGTTTTCTAATGCTCCATCCTCCCATCTCACTAGCTGCTGCTTCTTTTCCCCCTCTTCTAGTCCATGTCAGATGAGTAACCTGTGAACAAGGAAGGACTCTGCTCCATCAATATCTGTTGTTTCTAAATTATGCTCAATTTGCACATATTTTAATTGCTCTGGCCAGCAAACAAACAACGTGAAACAGGGTTCCATCTTGAATGCCTCTATCTCATCTTTCACGTGAAATTCATTAACAAATACAGTTTGAAATTCATTCTGAATCGGATAACATTTGGATTACTACCATTTAGCCTGTGTTCATGGCACAGTCATCTTCACTTAGAGTTTTGCATTAGCCTCCTATGGGTTCCTTCCTTTTATCCTTGTTTTCATACCCACCCACTATATTTTCCACATTTTACCTTGAGAGTGATGTTTCAAAAATTGAAGCTAGATTGTATCATGTCACTGTGGTTCTCTTCTGACAACAAAAGCCAGATAACTTCCATGTCAAGTCAAAGCACTACATGATCTTCCCCAACCTGACTAGCTATTCTCACTCAGGTCTTTCTCCTGCCTCACTCACCAGTACCATTTCAGCCACACTGGTCATACTCTTCTCTCAATGCATCAAGAATGTTCCTGCCTCAAGTCCTTTGTAACTCCTTATCTTTCATCCCACTGTGCTTTCATTGCAGTCCTATTAAAAATACTGTATCTGTCATCACTTTATGACCCTTATCCTTAACCTATTTTTCCCCCTCATTCTTGTACTTTATACCACTTACCATATTTTATTTATTTATTTATTTATTTATTTATTTATTTATTTATTTATTTATCTTCTGTTTTCTTCCAGTAGAAGTGAAGCATTATAAAAATGAGGAATTTTTCTTTTTTTTTCTGTTTTATTTATTTATTTTTTTATTGAGATAGAATTGATGTACAACATTATATTAGTTCCGGTGTACAACATAATGATTCCATATTTGTATATATTACAAAATGATCACAATAAATCTAGCTAACATTCATCACCATATATAGTTACATTTTTCCTTGCAATAACTTTTAAGATCTACTCTCAGCATCTTTCAAATATACAATGTAGTACTATATTATCAGCTATAATCACTATGCTGTACATTATATTTCTGGGCTTATTTATTTTATAACTAGAAGTTTATACTTTGACCATCTCTCCTTTTTGTTGTTGTTGTTATCTATAGTATCCTCATTATTCAATGTAAAGAGTGGAGTGTAATAGGTATTCAGTAGATAATTGACAAATGAATAACAACATATAAAGGTAACCAAATGTGCCTGAAACTTAGAGAATGAAGATCAGAAGCAATAGCAGATGACATATGGAAGAAGAAAAAAGGTGATGAGAAGCTACTCCATGATTTGAAAGACACGTGACATTAAGTGACTTTAAGTGGTAAGTGATCATTTTGTATGCTGTGGGAAGAATGGATTTTAGGAGAAGCAGATTAGAGAAAAGTGAAGAGACTAGTGAAGGGTCTAACTAAGAGAGAATTTTGGCCTATATATACATAATAGTAGATTTCACCATTGACAACAGAGTGGATAGCAGTACAATTCACTGAAAACAGAAATGTCCTCAGGCATCCAAGAAGGCAGTTTAACAAGGGAAAGAAATCAGTGCTGTAGATATCTATGTGGGAAGCTACAGTGTGGTGTCTAAAAGAATCAGATGAGATTATTTAGATAAGGAGTATAGATAAGTACATGAGACATACAACAGATAAATTTAGCTATTTGAACAGGGCCCAAAAAACAACAACAGCAACAACAACAAAAGGACTACCCAACAGTATAAAAATGTAAGCCAGTGGTATAATGTTATTAGCTAGAGGAGAGTGGTAAGTCAGTAGAAGCCAATAGAAATAGAAAGTGTTTCAAGATGGAGAAGAGTGGTTCCAGAGAGAAAATACGTTGTTTAAGAACATAGAAGCAGCTATTAGATAAGCAATGTGAAATTTCATCAAGTTTGTAGAATTAATTCATTCAATAAGAGCAGCAATGACATGGTGCAAACCAGTGTATTATACTTTGGAATGCACTCAATTTTATGAAAGAAAATAAAGTTACCAAGTTAATATATTCTAGTGGTCAACACAGATGTTATGTAATTGATTGCAAATAAATCATTTTATAATTTATCTTTTTCAAAGCTGCCATTTATATAATCATTTGACCTGGCAATCTTCCTTCAAGACATTGATTCTACAGATACATTTGTACATACAAAATATACACAGGGTTGGTCCTTGCACTATCATTGATTGCATCATTATGTCTGACAGCAAAATAATATTGAAACAAGATGCTCATCCACAAGAGACTGGGTAAATGAGTTATGTTATGTCAGTAAAGCTTCTATATATGGAATATGAATGAGGAATGTGTTTATGCACTGATGGTAACTGACCACTATGATACACAGATATAAAATATATTAAATATATATGATATAAAAACAGTACTAAATATTGTTAATAATATGACATCATTAGTGTAAAAAGCAGAAAAAAGTACATTTTTATTTGAATATGTGTAACATTTTTAGAATTTTCTTCAAAACACTGTTATTTTATGTTTTTTTATTTACATCTAGATACAGGACTATAATTATTTGAGGGCACAAGGATGGGGACTAGACTTACAGTTCACTGTAAAATTTATAAATTTTAAGTTTGGAAACAAAATAATCACAATATATATACAAAATAAACATTTAAAAATTATATTTTTGAGAAAGAGTGCAGAGTACTTTATGTTCTTTTTGTCATTGTAATTTTGTTTTTATTTCTTTTATCAGTGATCTGAAATGTTGGAGACAATACAAGGCAGTACACCCTTGTTGAAGGTAGGCAGAGAACCCCCTGTCATGAATCCTTCTAATTATATCCTCTTCCCCTACCTCATCATTACAGATTATATGTAGTGAATCTCTGGTCACTGATAACTGATGAAAGTGCATCATACCCTTAGGAAAAAAAATTACAATAGATAGGGCCAGAAGCATCTTTAGAATAAAATATAAAATGGTTCCTAAAGAGAAGTCAATATTAGTTACTGTTAAATAAATTACATATTCTGAAGATTATTATTTTGCTTTGTATTGAATTCTATCTTTAGCCAGTGTTGTCTTAGAATTCATTTTACCTGTGAATAATTTAATACCTCACATTGCTTGTTTTTTTGTTATGTAAATATGTAGATAAATAAATGCAAAAGTATTAAGTGCAACATAAACCTAGTAGCTATACACATTTAGCAAATTTTAAATGTCTGAAGGATTCAGAAAACTCTATCTTACATTTAAAGCATGGATTTTCTAAATGAATATGGGTTTTCTTCTTGATATGTGAACAATCAGTAGTTGATAGCTCTCTTTACACAGTGGTTGGAAGAAACATAAGATTAAGTTTTGAGCTTCTGGGTGCGTAAGTGGTCCATTAGGACAAGGACCCCGAACTGAAAGTAACAATCAAATCTTCATTCATTTACTACAGTTGTGTAAGCAAGAGGCCAAAAGGAGAGGCAGT
Source organism: Cryptoprocta ferox (assembly GCA_028646485.1). Classification (NCBI taxonomy): domain Eukaryota; kingdom Metazoa; phylum Chordata; class Mammalia; order Carnivora; family Eupleridae; genus Cryptoprocta; species Cryptoprocta ferox. The sequence continues at coordinate 7,492 of JAQQST010000965.1, forward strand.
AATGTTTTACTTTTTACCATAGACCACTATTAGGAAAGTGTCAGTTATATGACATATAGGACAAATGGGGGTAATGCTCTCACTGCTGAAGATCCTTAAATAAAAAGCTCCTGCCATTTCATAGATGTAGGGGCTCTCAGGGAAGGAAAGAGAAAAGGGCTAGGAGTGGAAAAGTACTGAGTCAGAGTAGAGAAATATTTTAGTCAAAACCCTGCACCAAAGGTCTAAGGAGGAGCTCCTAAAAAGGGTTTCAGCCTGAACTTCCATCCCCTCCACCAGGAAGCCTCTGAGTGGAGACATGTGGGTTAGGGATAGAGACATGTTTGTGAACATGGCAGGCCATGGAGGAGGAGGGGATTGGGCCTGTGTCCTAGTTTGCACATCCCTCTAAAAAAACTGTAATGTGCTGGATGGGCCCTAAGTCTAATATGGGGAAGCCTACTTTCCCCTTTAAGACTTGCTAGGCAAAGCCTTGTGATTATCTATGGTTGAGCTTGAAAAATTTTACATAGGATATGGGCCTGGAACTGGATTCTTTAATAAGCTATATAACCATATTTCTGAAACTATAAAACATTATTTTTATTTCAGTCATACATATTAGTAATGCAATTAAAAGCATAAGCATCAACCAATATTTCCTTATACAGAGAAAATAATTCTACAAAATATTTGAACCTAAGAAAAATGTTATTTTACCCTTGCATTCACCTCCTTTTATAGGTGACTACTGGAAAGATTTTAATAGTACACAGAAAATATATTGCCAATATGATAATAATGTAAAAGAGTTAGAAATGATAATTATACTAATTAAAATGCAGAGGAACCTTTTCTTAGTTGGGAATAATTGAGTATTGGTCAGTGAAAATATGATTTGACATCCAAATTTTCTGGGAAATTTGAAATGACTCTATGAGCAGGTGTATATGATGGCATTTAAGATTTTAAATATTTCTAATATAATTTTGTTTTGATTGACTTAATCTTCACTGTATTATGGATGTCTGATTCTAGTTGGAAATAGTCTTTGGCCTCCTCAAACAGCAGCAGATGCACTATTTGCATAAGTAGGATGCTTTATGTGGGCTTGTATTTTTTGAAGCCTCTAGATTTATGACACCAAATAATGTTGCATGCAGATGGAGGAAAATCTGATGATGTAATGGATGTCAGTTAAAAAAAAAGAATTAAGTTTCCTTTAAAATAGTAAATGTTTTTACAGTTACTCTGGTGTACTTTTGGGTATATGAATTGATTGATTCATTCATGGATATATAAATCTCAAGTAGAAAAATTTTTAAGTAAATAAATGTCTTTAATATTTAGAAATAGTTTGCAATCTGACTTTTAATTTATCCATTTCAATAATATGTTTGAATTCTTTAGTAAATATTTATTAGTTTTTACTAAGGTTATAAATATTATCTTCAGCCCTATAATTATATATCAATTAAAATAATTAAAAGTAAGCATAATGGCATACTTAAAATTTTTAGAATGTATAATAATTATATATTTTTTGGTATGAAAATGCTTTCAGAATAAAAACTGTTGGGAAATGAGTTCCAATTTTAAATATAGTAACTTTATTTTATGAAGTTCAACTCATTTAATTCTAATATTTCAGTTAGAAACATGAAGCATAGTGAAATGAGCATTAACTTTGACCCAGGTATTCTTGGGTTCAAATCTGTGTCTATACATGTATTGCTAAACAGAGACAAATTAATTAGCTCATTTTCTTCAATGGCATATAAGCGAGTAATAAAACCACCACAGAACAATGTTGAAATATTTTAATATAATTTATTTATTATGTGTATGCATTTATATGCAGTTATATATGCATATATACATATTACAGACACATATATATATGTATATACATGCATATATGTGTGTGTAATATGTATCCTTGTTACTGAATAAAACTAGCAACACTTCTTCAAGAAGGTGATGGAAACAGAGATAAAATAGGTAGACATGTAGGATATTAGGGAGAACAGATGAGAGACTCTCACTGAGTGAAGTGTTTGGGGGAAACATGAGGATTGGATACAGCTAAAATCCAGTAGAATTTATAGAAATTTCTGGAAGAAGTAGAATTTCTGAAAACAAGTGACAACTTAAGAATGAAATTTAAAATGAAGACTATGGCAAAAGGGAATATAGTCCACTCATGTAGGAAGCATAAAGACACAGAAGAATGAAATAAGATTGTGTAAATGGGAAAGCAGTTTCTCTTTATTGTTGATGATGATTAAGCAAAAAAGAAAGAGGTAAGATGAGGGTGTAGATGAGGGGCAGACGTGGTTTGTCATGCAAGGGACTTTAGACTTTGGTGGGACAATGACTATATTAATCAAATGATTTTTTCTTAAAACATTACTTCCAGAAGCTAGGTACATAATAGATTTGATGGGTTAAGTTTGGAAGCAGGAAAATGAATTAGTTGATTATTGTCATTTTTGCAGAGAGATGATAGAATTCTGAACAAAATATAATGTAGGTGGAAGGTAGATAGAAAAAGGAAAACATAAAAATATTTATAAATTATCCTAAAGTTGTTTTTTAAAATGTATCTCAGTACATTTTAAAATCTCACATTCTATGTTTTTTATACTTTAAACAGCAAATATAGTGATGTTTTGCATTTCTACACTGAATAATTGAGTAAGATTTGAAATATATTTTTATATATAGTTTCTCTTATAATCTGGCCAAATATGTCAGATTTTAGATAAACTCATTATATCTCTATCCATCTATTTCTGGGTTTGTGTGTCTTATCACTTCTCTCTGTGTGTCACTTCTCTCTGCTGGAAAATCTAAATGCAAATCTTCATAATTTTTCTGCAATGCATTTTGAACAAAGTCTATTCAGACCCTCTGCCCATTTTTTAGTTGTTTTGTTTGTTTTGTGTGTGTGTGTGTGTTTTTTTTTTTGGTGCTGAGTTGTATTAGTTTCTTTAATTTGGATATTAACCAAATTTGGATATATATCAGAGATATCATTTGCAAATATTTTCTCCCATTCAGTAGGTTACCATTTTGTTTTCTTGATAGCTCTCTTTGCTGTGTAAAAATCTTTCTATTTTGATATAGTTGCAGTTGTTTATTTTTGCTTTCATTTCTCTTTCCTGAGGAGATATATCGAAATATGTTGCTAATGTCAGTACCCAAGAGATTACTGCCGATGTTCTCTTTTAGAAGTTTTATGGTTTCAGGGCTCAAATTTAGGTCTTTAACTCATATTCAATTTATTTTTGTGTATGATATAAGAAAATGATCCAGTTTCATACTTTTGCATGGAGCTGTCCAGCTTTCCCAACACCATTTATTGAAGAAATTGTGGTTTCCCCCCATTGTGTATTCTTGCCACTTCATCATAGATTAATTGACCATATAAGTGTGGATTTCTGGGCTCTCTATCTTATTTCATTGATCTTTGTGTCTGTTTTTGTGCCAGCACCATACTATTTTGATTATTAAACCCTTGCAGTATATTTTAAAATCTGAGACTGTGATACCTCCAGTTTTGTTCTTGATTCTTAAGAATATTTTTGGTAATTAAAGTCTTTTGTTATTCCATAGAAATTTTAGGATTATCTTTTCTAGTTCTGTGCAAAATGCTGTTGGAATTTTGAAAGCAAAAGCATCGAATCTGTAGTTTACTTTGGGTAGTGTAGGTATTTTGACGATATTAATTTTTCCAATCTATGAGCATGGAATGTCTTTCCATTTGCTTATGTCATTTTCAGTTTCTTTTATCAAAGTTTTAAAGTTTTCAGAGTACAGATCTTTTGTCTCCTTGGTTAATTTTATTTCAAGATATTCATTTTGTTGCAAATGTAAATGAATTTTCTTAATTTCCCTTTCTGCTACTTCATTATTAGCGTATTGAAATGCAACAGACTTCTGTATATTAATTTTGTGTCCTGTAACTTTACTGAATTCATTTATTAGTCTAACAGTTGTCTGGTAGGATCCTTAGAGCTTTCTATATATAGTATCAGCAAGTAGTGACACATTTACTTCTTCCTTACCATTTTGGATGCTTTTTATTTCTTTTTATTGTCTGATTGCTGAAGTTAGGACTTCCAGTACTATGTTGAATAAAAGTGGTGAGAGTGAACATCCTTGTTTGTTTGTTCCTGATCTTAGAAGAAAAGCTCTCTGTTTTTTACCAGTATGTATGATGTTGGATATGGGTTTTTATATATGGCTTTTATTATGTTGAGGTATGTTCCCTCTAAATCCACTTTTTTGAGAAGCTTTGTCATGAATGGATGTTGAATTTTGTCAAATGCTTTTCCTGGATCTATTGAGATGATCATATGATTTTATCTTTTGTTTTGTTAATACAATATACATATTGATTGATTTCTGAATATTGAGCCATACTTATATCCCTAGAAATAGTCCCACTTGATTGTACCTTTTAACGTATTGTTGAATTCAGTTTGCTAGTATTTTGTTGCGGGTTTTTGCATTTATGTTCATCAGGGATATTGGCATGTAGTTTCCTTTTTCTGTAATGTCTCTGTCTAGTTTTGGTATTGAGGTAATGCTGGCCTTGTAAAATGAATTTGGAAATTTACCTTCTTCTATTTTTGGAATAGTTTGAAAATAGGTATTAACTCTTTTAAATGTTTGGTAGAATTCACTTGTGAATCTGGTCCTGAGATTGTGTTTGTTGGTAGTTTTTTGTTTACTGATTCAATTTTGTCACTAGTCATCTTTTCAGATTTTCTATTTCTTTCTGATTCAGTTTTGGAAGATTATATATGTCTAGAAATTATACATTTCTTTAAGGTTGTCCAATTTGTTGACATATAATTTTTCATAGTGCGGCTCCTGGGTGGCTCAGTTGGTTAAGCATCCAACTCTTGGTTTCAGCTCAGGTCATGATCTCACGATTTGTGACTTTGAGCCCTGTATCGGGCTCCACACTGACAGTGCTCTCTCTCTCCCTCTCTCTCTGACCCTCCTCGACTGACTCTGTCTCTCTCTCAAAATAAATAAACTTAAAAAATTAATTTTTTTCATAGTAGTCTCTCATATATTTTGTATTTCTGTGTTGTTTGTTGTTGCTTCGTCTCTTTCATTTCTGATTTTATTTATTTTGACTCTCTTTTTTTTCTGATGACTCTGGCTAAAGGTTTATCAATTTCATTTCTTTTAAAACTCAGCTCTTGGTTTCATTGATCTTTTCTATTTCTTTTAATCTCAATTTATTTCTTCTCTGATCTTTATTATTTCATTCCTTCTACTGAGAGATTTTTTTTTTTAAATACTACTTTGGACTTTGTTCTTTTTTTTTTAGTTTCTTTTGGTGTAAGTTAAGATTGTTTATTTTAGATTTTTGTTGTTTCTTGCTGTAGGCCTGTTATGTTATAAACTTCCCTCTTAGAAACTGCTTTCACTGCATTCCAGATATTTTGAACTGTTGTGTTTTCATTTTCATTAGTTTCTTTGTGTTTTTTTGATTACCTCTTTGTTTTCCTCATTGACCAATCGGTTGTACAGTGGACTGTTTTTTAGCATCTACATGTTTGTGTCTTCTTCATTTTTTTTTCTTGTAGTTGATTTCTAGTTTCACATCATTGTCGTCAGCAAAGATGCTTGATATCATTTCAGTCTTGTGAAATCTATTGTGATCTATCCTGGTTAATGTTTCTTGTACACTTTTTTGAAGGCATATGTATTCTGCTGTTTTTTAATGGAATGTTTTGGATATATGTGTTTAAGTCCACCTTAACCTTAAATGTGTTGTTTAAAACCACTCTTTCCTTGCTGATTTTCTGTCTGGGTGATCTATACATTGATGTAACCAGAGAGACTTAAATATAAACTACTACTATTACTGTATTACTATCAATTTCTCCCTTTATGTCTGTTAATGTTTGTATTAACATGTATTATTTATTTTGGTGCTCCTATATTGAATACAGAAGATATTTATAATTGTCATATCCTCTTGCTGGATTGATATCTATCATTATGTAGTACTCTTCTTTGTCTCTGCTACAGTCTTTGTTTTAAAGTATATTTTGTCTGATATAAGCATTCCTACTCCAGCTGCCACTTCTGCTGCTTCTCCTTCTCCTAGCCCCTCCTCCTTCTCCTCCTCTTCATCCTCTTCCTTTGCTTCTACTTGCATGGAATATCTTCTTCCATTTCTTTTCTTTTAGTTTGTATTTGTCTGTAATTCCAAGTGACTGTTATAGGCAGCATATATATATGGTCCTGGTTTTTATTTTTTTAATACATTCCATCACCCTGTGCACTGTGATTAGTGTACTTAGTCCATTTACATTTCAGGTAATTATTGATAGTTATGTTCTTGTTGCCATTTTGTTAATTACTTTCTTATTATTTTGTAATTCTCAGTTCCTTTCTTCATATCTTGACTCTCTTTCCTTGTAATTAATGACTTTCTTTAATGTTATA
>JAQQST010000966.1:0-13933 GCA_028646485.1 Cryptoprocta ferox
TTCTGGAAGTTTTTCATTTGACTCAAAAATCTATGTTCAACAAATTCTATTTCTGTTCTGTTCAGGGAAGATATTTTATTTACAATAACAATTTGCCTGAAGTCATATAGGACCAGTAGAAAAATAAATATTTTAACTTACAAGTAGTTTTTTTCCCTATTACAGATATTAATTGACATTTGCTTTTCATATATAAAAACCAAATAAATAAGCTGAACATAAAATTACTTCTCTGAGAGAAAATAAGAGTTTCAGTTTCTTTTACTCATAAATGAAGTACAATAGCAGAGACCGGAAGCTGTAGATCAAATCTTTTCTTGCAAATTGATGAAGGCTTAGTGAGATCATTCCTGACTTATTTAGTAGAGGAACTAAACTTTACATAGAAAACCAGGTCTTGGTTTTCTCTTCTTTAAATTGTGGACAAGGTAATGCAGTGTGTTAGCATGTAAGACATTTAAAACAATGTCTGACAGAGACTAAGTGTTTAATAAATGTTAGCTATTACTGTTATCATGAGAAAGTATTTTCAAAAGTACATACCTTTATACAAATCAAAGATACTATGGAACACTGCTATTGAGGAAAGGTCTTAGAAATTTCATCATATTTTATATCACATATCTTTGAATGATCTTGTAATTGAAACAACAGTCATTTTGACCATATTTAAAAAAGAGATATCTAGTTTCTCAGCTGGTTTCTAGGTTCTTGATCATAGGATTAGAAATTGTGCAAGAAATATATTTGAAACAAACAATTAATGATATTATGGGTCGCACATCACCTCAAAAGCACAGAAGTGGAGAGGTAAAAGAGTTGAAAGTTTGGTTTGCTAAGATTTCTTTTGTTTTTGATTCATCACTCAGTATGTTCTCCCTGTGTTAGCCAGAGGTCAAGTGTGCTGATTAAGGGAAGCAGGGCCATTAACCTATATTCAGGCTTAGAGTCATAAAGGGAAAGAATCCAGTCTAGAGAAATTTCTATTACATTTATTTTGAAGCACATGAGTTTTACTGTATGCCACAGAGCAGAATTCTTGGATTTTAAAAAAATTCCAGAAGGTTAAGGCAGAACAATATTTTATGTTGTGTTTGTATTATGCTGTGTGTGTGTGTGTGTGCGCGCGCACACGTGTGTGTATGTGTATGTATATTTATTGGCGAAGTGAGTGGCTGACTGAGAGCATGAAAAAGAATAGAACTAATGGATCTCAGACAATATACCAACAGGACTGCTGATGGACATTTGACAGATCGGTAAGTATCATTGTGCTGAAATATTTGCAATCAAGACATTTGTGAAAGAGAAAATGCAATGATTCCAGCAAACAAAAGAAATATATATTTAATGTTTGGGAGTTTCTAATTAACTCTAGGCAATCTAAGGGATTTGTTGTTAGAGAAAATAAAAGGGATAAAATAAGTATAGTCTGACCTAGTTGTTTAGAATAACTTTGATTTTCAGCAATGGAAAACTAAATTGGTATAAAATTCTTCCTCACTATCATTATTGTCAATCATGTTATCACATCAAAGGCCGGATTCCTCACTGGATTGTTTCTTTCTTGGTTGCTCCCAGTCCCTTTTAAAATGTTTCTTTCCTTCAGAGGACACCTCTTTGGATGTTAATGTAGCGAACAAAGGCACAGTGATAGGGAAGTGGAAAGAGGGGAGGAGGAGAAAAAAAGTGAGCTAAACAGTTTCTAGAGCCTGAGTAAACCTTTGGGAGTGTGATGCCGCCAGCCTTGGAGCACTCTTGAGAGTTGAACAAGTATAGGGATTATGTCTGTTCCATGAGATCTGAACTATGCTTAAACCCCCTCATTTCCTCAAACACTGTGATCTCTGCATTATTTGTTGATGGATTAAACAAGGAGTCATGATTGCCCAAGTCCACAGTGTGAATAAAAATGAAACTTTCTGGGGATTTCTGCAATGCAACGTTAAGTTGAACTTGAAAGATTCAAGGAGTCATCTACTCTAAGATTCTATGAGTCTTTCAATTCCAGCTATCAGACAACACTCCCAGGATTTCTGTTTCTGTGTTGGGAATCAGAAAATGACTTCTACTCCCACTTTAGCCATGAAGTGGCCATGTTACCTTGGCAAGTTTCTTTCCCTCCTCACTGTTGAATAAAGAGCTTATGTGAAGTCAGTATTCTTCCAGCTCTCACATTCTGTGATTCTAGGAAGCATGAGTTCCACCATCCTTTCCTGATGGAGGGAGAGTTGTAGAGATAGAAGAAGCCTCTTTCCTGATGCTCAAGGGCATTCATTCTAGCTTGGATTGGACAGTAAGTGCTAACAATAGAGAGTAGGTTTTCTCTCTGCTAAGTGCACCTTGTTCCCTGACTCTTGGAACAGCCTCATTAATCTATTTCCAATTATTTTAGAGCTTTGAGTGTCTCTGAATATATGTTACTGGGCTCTTGTTCTCCTGTTTTTAAATGTGGTATTGTGCATTTTGTTAGAATAACAAATAGGGGAAATATGTGCAGTGTATGGATAGGAAGTGGTTTCCTTAGCAACAATTACAGTAAGAAAAATATATTAAAGTATGTGGGTTTTCCCTTACTTTCATTACCCCCAAATCTAGCCCCTCACTTATACCTAATCTTTCCTTTTTTATTGTAAGATAAAACATAGAATCACATACTCATGATGATCTATTATAATTTGGGGGTAAACCAAGATTTGACACATGCACATAGCAGAGTGGGGCCTTCACTGGTATTTGGGGTGTTATATTTAAAGGACATCTGTGTACTTGGCTTGTTTCCTCTTTGGAGCTGTTCAGAAATCTGAACAACCTGTAAAAGCTGTTTTCTTTATCTTTTTTGGATTTCTATACCCTTATGCCTATTCCTTCCTAATGTCAAATTGACACACAAATACCCCAAACCACAGAAACCATCATGTGTAAATATTAAGGCAAATCAGATACTTACTTGAAGTCATAAGGTCTAAGAGAGTCTTATAAAGTAATATTTGGCCTCTGAGCTAGGCTGCCCTCTTTTATCTTTTTCAGATAAACCCTCTGCAATATGAGTGTGCATTTGTTCTAACTTTTTACTTTTCTGTGACAGAGAGGAGACTCACCTCAACTTGCCAGAATTAGTCTGCTAAGTCTCAATAAGGATCCAGGAACAAAACTTTCTGGCACAACTTGGCATTGCCTAAGCTTGGAGACTTCTTAATTAGTAAGGAACCAGAAAAGTTCTCAAGGACCTTTTTGTTGAAGTTTAATTCTGGAGATGAAGACTTGGGGATAGTCCCTTCTGTGTAGTTACTTCAGAGATGGGAGCACAGCAGAGCTAGAAGGCAATATTTCTGGTCTATTATAGGCAGTTGGTCCACAAATTACTATTGATTCTTTTCTTCATGCCTCCCTTCTGAACTGCAGGAGAGACAGAAGTCATGACATAATTTTAATGCCATTTCACCAACCAATATTTTCTATTCAGATGTCATTGCTAATCAACCATGCATGACTTCCTTCCTTTTAGGAGAGGGAGCTTCCTGCCTCCATCCCATGCTTCTGTGGAGGAGGAGCAACGCACACTTGACCTCAGCTGATCACTTGTGTTTCTTTGGTCCAGGCTGCTGAGATGTATGATCCCCTTCCCCAGTTCTCTTCAGAGTGCTCTGTCTTTTAAATAACAGTGAAACAACTGGTGGCCATAAAGCAGAAGAAGAGAAACAAGTTTGAATTTGTTTCTGAGCTTCTGATGTGGCAAACAAATAGGTCAAGTGAACTAGCAACTCAATCGCAGACAGAAACCATGTGATGAAAGCCTTCTAAGCTTGGCTCTCAGGCACACCCATCTCTGGGGTCCCTGGTGAGAGGGGGCTGGGCTGGTGTAGAATGGTATTGCTTGGTAATGGGAGGCCACAGTTGGAAATGAGAAGACAAATCCCAAGAGTGGCTTGAGGTTCTGGCCAGTTCTTTTCAGCTGAAAGTTACCCCTACTTGACCATGGTTTGCTGGTGTCTCTGAAAGCCTGTAAGTTCTATGGAGTTAGCACACACTAGTGTTTCCAGTGAAGTCCAGTGGTCTTCAGCATCATATTATCGAGCCACTCAATTGCATGTTGGTAATGTGAGTTGAACAAAAGCCCATCCTAGGAGTGTGAAAGAGCAAAATCAACAGGTTGTTTCTCTTTTGAATTGTAACTGAAGTTTCTGCCTTTCTGCACTGTGCTTATTCCAGCTCTTAAAAATATCAACACATGAAGTAAAAAGAAGGGACTCTATTGGCCACAGTTCTTCTTGGTTCTGCCTCCTATTTCAGTTCTCCTAGGCATTCTCACAGCCTAACAGGAGATGCAGTTGTACAGAAACTAACCAGCAAGGAGGCTGGGTGTGGGAAGGTTTGAAATAGCTGTGTGAATTTTAAGAAGACTTTTAGAAAATAAGCAGTTTCTGCTGTCCACCTGTTCACATTATAATTCCTCTCTGTTGTTCAATGTGTTACTCTCTTTCCTGGTTTCCCAACCCTTGCATATAGTCTGAAGTGGAAATCCTTTCCATATTTACTCTGTCTGGGTTCTGTTGCATCTGAGATTGGCAGGTAGTTCGACTTTCATTTTGGGCTATGCCTCAAGGAAAAAAGACTATCCCTTGTTCTTTCTTTTCTTATTTATATCTTTTTCCTTCCCCAAGGTAGTCTTTTCCTCATTCTCTGTCCCTCTTCCTTCTCTCTTCTTACATTCTCTAGGTCAGATTTATCCTTCCCTAGTTATTTTCTCCTTTATCTCAGCTTCTCTCTACCTCACAATCTACTCTGTGGGGAAAATGAAATACTCTGTGAAATGGTAGATAGCTCAATTTCTGATATTCAAGAATCCCATTCCCTGTCCAAATGGACTCTAAAAGGATTCAAAGAAAATGATTCCAGGTTAAAGATGGAGTATAGTTTATCAACATAGACAACACAGACAAGTCTGGGAGAGAAATTTCCCAGACACTGCACCAATTAGTTCCTTCCTATCTTGAGTATTTGTATGAAGGACTGTTTTAGGGCCATATTTGGGAGGTGCAAGAACCTCTAGTAGAGGTGCAAGGATAAGAGGGCCTTTTGTCCCCATCACTGCATTGAGAGGGCTCCTGTTAAGGTCATCTGTGACCTCTGGGTTGCCAAATTCAACAGTCACTTCAGTGTCCTCATCTTACCTGATCTCTCACTAGTGTTGTCTCACTTGTCTCCTGCTTTTCTTGCCCCTCCTGGCCACTGATGCTCAATCTTCCCAGATGAGCCTCCCTTCTCCACTTCAAATGCCCATGCCCCAGGGGTCAGCCCAGGCTTTTTCTCTTCTCCATCCAAAGTCTCTCCTTGAGGATCTCATCTTCAAGTATCATTTATATTCGGAAGACTTCTAAGTGTCAGTCACCAGTCCTGACCTCTCTCCAAAGCTCCAGACTCCTAAACAAGAAGAGATCTAGTTGGGCAGATACCTCCTGACATTTCTTTTGATATCTCCAAGAGATTACCTGACATATCCTCTTGAAAAGGCATCTCAAATTGAATCATGAGCAACCAAAAAAGATCTCTTTATTCTCACTGCCACTCTCCTCCCCAACATGCTTTTCTCAGCCTTTCTAGTTCCACTAAGTGCTGTCACCACCCATCCAGCTGTTCAGTAAAGTCACACCTCCACTTCTAATCCATCACCATTGAGCTCTGCCTCCAAAATACACCGGAAATCCATTTACTTTTCACGACTCCATGACTATCACCCTTGTCCACGCCACTGTCTTTCATTGTGTGCATGACTGCAGTCATTTCCAAAGAGGATTCCCTGCTTCTACTCTTGTCCTTATTGTGGCAGTTTCCATATAGCAGCTGGAACAATTTTCAAAAATGTAAACCGGGTTGCATCATTCATCTTCTTTTTAATTTTTTTAAATTTTCTTTTATAGTTTATTTTTGAGACAGAGAGAGACAGAGCACCAGTTGGGGAGGGGCAGAGAGAGAGGGAGACAGCAGAATCAGAAACAGGCTCCAGGCTCTGAGCTGTCAGAACAGAACCCGACACAGGGCTCAAACCCACAAACTGCGAGATCATGACCTGAGCTGAGGTCGGACGCTCAACCGACTGAGCCACCCAGGCACCCCTGCATCTTCTTAATCACCCCTTGTGCTGTCCTGTATGTTTGCTACCCCGCCCCATAAAACACTCGTTTTTGCATTGTTTAGTACTTTACTTGCACTTGCAGTCCTGACCTGCTGAAAAGTTTAGATTTCTTTATGCTGTTTTCTTTCTCATAGGTAAAATGAGGACAAGCATATTTATGGATCTGAAAATCCTTTAAAGTATTTATTACAGTGCAGATAAGAAAGCTCCCTGGGTAATCCCCTCCTTTTTTGAAGCTTGGAGGGTGGGAATTTCAGGGACCAGTGGTATTGTTAATTTTCCTGTCATTTGACCAGGGGTACTAGAGAGAGTTGGGGAAAACAGTGGAGACTTGGGGAGACAGACATGGATTAGTGGGAGAATAAAATGGGAAAGTAAAACATGGCAGGAGGGCTTAAAAAGAGAGGCACACTGAATAAATTTTTTCATTTATAATTCTTACTATAGTAACATTTTATAAATTGGGTTGCTTCAAAAAAGGAGCAATAAAATGATATTAATTAGCATCATATTAAAAATTATACTATTTCTCCCTGAATTTGTATAATCTTTCTGCAAAGGGCTAAAAATGGCTTTAAAAGCTCTAATGATATTATATTATCAGGCAACGTGTCTATAATAGACATTAATTATATGGTATTAAAAAAATCCACAGAGCTTTCTAAAGGTACAATATGCTGATAAAACACCAGAAACCTAATTGCTACTCTACGGATTTAGAATTGAAATTAGCTTAATGATAGGAAAAATTTTAATTGGAAAAAATATTCACAAAACACTTTCTATGATATAGTTTTTCACTGTAAGGAAAATTAAAAAAATAAATAAAAACAAAATAATTACTCAGACCTCGTTACACAGGTCTGTGTAATCGTTACACAGATTACACTGTTAAATTTCCTCTTTTTCTAAGATATCTCATTGTGTGGCTTTCAGAGCCTTTTATAAGTCAGCCACTAGAGAGCAAACTTCTTCTTTTTATCAGACTGTAGTTTTATCTGGAAAAAAAAATATACCACTATATATTGGCACTCTTATAATACCACATTATCTCAGACTGTAAAATCTGATAATATAGCTTCTGGATGCCTGAGGCAGTGGGCGTGGGGGATGAAAATAGGGAATTTTAAGGCCGTTTATATTAAAAACATAAGAAAGAACAAGATAAGATATTGTAATGTTGAACCACCTTCCTGAAGTGAACATGAAACCTTCTGCTAATGGAGCATTAAGCCTTGTGTTTCACCCCATGTAATAAAATACGATAGGCATTGTTTGGTGTGACAGGCATCTTGGGCCTTTTTATGAGGCGAGAGTCTCTAGAGAGCTCAAAGAAATGATACCCTTTCCAGGTGAAGTGTGGGGAAATTACATTGTCAGCTACCTTTACTGCCTTCAGTTGCAGAGGCTTGAGCCAGGCACAAGAAAGCTGCCAGGTGCAGAACATTCTCAAACCTATTGGGTGAATCCCCACTATTGAGGTCAGTTCCAAAGGTCAGTATAGTCCCCAAACATAAATATGCAGGCAGATAAAGGGTGAGATGCAAGGGAGAGCGGGCAATTTACTGCACATAGAAACACTACGTTACCTGGCCTCAGAAGATATTTCTCAGCTAGCTTTTGGGCCAAGATCGAAAGATACTTAAGTGAGCAAAACTGCTTTCTCTGTTGGTAAACTGTTAACAATTAGCCTTTTGCACGCGATCTTAGGGACTCATGGCTAAACAAAGATGTTGGAATCAAATTTCATCTCTCTTGTTGGGCTTGGGATATTTGAGTATGCATAGTCTAGAATGTGGACTTTTTTGGTATTTTAAAAAATATTTAAACAGCTACAGGTAGATTATAAAAGATATCCAAGAATGGAGATTTCAGAATCTTCCAAGGGAACATTTTGCTGGGTTTATTAGCTATTTCAGTTAGGATATTTTTCTCATATTGAATTGATCCATGTGATACTGCCAGTATGTGAGCAATTTGTTTTATAAAATGGCAATGTCCCAGGATTCAACCTAATACTTTATTCTACAGGGTCTCCTGCGGAGGGGCCTCACCTCAATGGTCATTTAATAATCAATCAGCAGTCATTGTGTGCCCACTACATGCTCTGCACAGTGGCCAGAGTAACACAACAAAGACACGCACGAGTTGAATACCTGCTCTGTGCCATGTGGTGTGATGAGCACTGTAGCAAACATTACGAGCAACCAATGAGTCCTGTCCTTACAGAGCTTGTGCTTTCGTGAGAGAAGCTCACCTGAATCACTCACCGCAGGGAGACTCAGGCAGTGTTATGTTCTCTAGAGTTGAAGAGCTATGGGAAAAGGAAGAGGAAGAGATTCCATCCTAACTAGGAGACTCCAGAAACTTACTTCCATCAAAGTGGTGGTAACTGAATTGGACTTGGTTCACGCATAAGATTGTTCTTAGAATTTCTATCAGATGTCTGCAGCTGTAATTGTTATTATTGCGAGTGGCAAAGGCTCTGAGGGCAGTGGTCTATCTGTAACTTGGCAAGGAGTGGAGGCTCCATTCCACCCTCCCAAGTCAGTGCCATGTTGTGGGTGAGAACATTTACCCTGGGGCTAGACTGCCACTTAGTACTGTGTGACCTTGAGCAATTTATTCAACTCTTCTGTGCCTCAGTGTCCTCACCTGGAAAATGGGAGCACATAATAGCACCTATCTATCTATGTTCTCCTCTGGAATTCAGACATGACTGAGCATTTCCCCAAGTCTCTGGGGGAGCCCAACAAAATTCTTTTCACTGACACACCAAGGAGTTCCCAAGGAAAAAAACTGAGCGAGATGAACTTAAGGAAGAGGGAGTCTGGCTGGCAATTCTGGCTCAGCTGAAGCCCCAGAGAATATGGGGAATCAAGGAAGAACAGCTGTCCCGTGGAATGTTTTCCTTTCGCCCAGTTCTTTGCACTGATTCTTGCGTTCTCTCTCTCGTGCGCGCTCTCTCTCTTTGAAACTTTAGGTTTACAAGCCAATAAATGAAATCCTGAAAGAGGTATTTTTACTGATTTCTCTCTAAAACTCCAGGGCCCTGGTGGAATTTCTTTCATAGCCCTCAAGCAGATTGTAACTCAGGGCAGAGGTAGGGTAGGCCAAGGTTTTGGGGGATTGCCAGTTCCATAGGTCACAGGGCAGGACTGTCAACGCCAGGGCCTCAGGACTTCCAGCGGGTGGCAGATCCTCATCCAGAGGAAGCAGCAGCCTTATCTAACACCATATCGGGCTGCTCCTGTTTGAGCACATTTGAGGCAGCCCCTGGAAATGTCAGAAATGCTGGGTGGCTGGGAGCTCTTTATGGAAGAGTCCTGCAATAGCAGGCAGGGTGAAATTCAGCAAAAACAAACAAACCAAAAAACCAAAACCGGTTATGACCCAGTGCTACCCAATTTGTGCCTTTCAGGCTCCTCTGATCTGGGGCACATTAGTTACACGTTACTCCTGTTTGCAATTCATCAATTTCCTTAGTGATTGAAGGTCAACAAAGTTTAAAAAGTTCACCCCCTGTTGCGGATGGTGAAAAAAAGAGATACAAATTTAGGTTAAAATTACTATTATCTTTATCATGCAGTGATAACTACTTTGGTATATTTTAAATTAAAAAAATTTTTTAAACATTTATTTTTGAGAGACAGGGAGAGACAGAGCATGAGCAGAGGAGGGGCAGAGACAGAGGAGATACAGAATCTGAAGCAGGCTCCAGGCTCTGAGCTGTCAGCACAGAGCCTGACACAGGGCTGAACCCACCAACGATGAGATCACAACCTTAGCCGAAGTCAGACGCTCAACTGACAGAGCCACCCAGGCGCCCCAGGTATATTTTTAATTTTTAAAAACATAGTTTGATGTAGTTCCATTTAGCTTTTATATTAACAGAAGGCATGTATATTTGGAATTGGGTAAATTTATCTAAATAGCTATATATTGCTATAAATTTTTTTACCAATTTTAATCCTCCCCTTCACTTAACATTATATGTTGAATATTTTCCTATATTATTGCATGCAGATATTCTACAAAATGAAATAGTGCTCAGTGGTGTAAAAAGAGAACAACCCCTTCTCCACTCAGCCTTATTTGCTTTGCCCTGTCTCAAGAGGAACTATTTTCTGTTATTATATAGCAGCTCCTTTTGATTCACATCTCCATATTTATTTATATGTTTATTTATTTTGAGAGAGAGGGAGAGCACAAGTGTGCAGGCAGGGGAGGCACAGAGAAAAGAGGGAGAAAGAGCATCCCAAGCAGGGTACATGCTGTCAGCGGAGCCATTGCATTGGTGAGGAGGCTCCTGACCTGAGCTAAAATCAAGAGTATGGCATAACCTTCTGAGCCACTCAGGCGCCCCACGTATCTCCTATTTAAAACGAATAGTACATTTACCTGGGAGGGGAGATGCGATGATCTTGAAGGTGGTTGTCGCAGGGCGAGACTTACCCATTGCCCTCCGGCTGTGCTGACCCCTGCAATTTCCTGCACAATCTGTGATGGTGGGGCACTGGTTCCCACTTTCCCCCATCTTCTCAGGTTTGAGACCACACTTGAGCTCTTCGAGCCCCCATAGTTGCTGTCTCTTTGTTTTGCCCCTAGGCTTAGTGGCAAGACAGCCTCCTTGTTTGGGGAGGTTCTCACAGGAAGAATTCACTGTGGAGAGAGCGAGTTATATTGAGAACTTCCGTGTGAGTTCTTAAGCACCTCGAGTTTCTTTTTGCCTGACTTGTCAGCTGAAGAAAACCGTAAGTTTGAACTTTTCTGCTGTTTTCGTATTTGCGCCTCCCGTTTTTTTTCATCCATACGAAATCACGGGGAGTAGTCAGAGCGAAGAAAAGTGTCCAGGCTGGGAGTGAGGGGGTGTCGGGGTGAAGATAAGTCAGAACAGCAGATGGATTTGAGGTCAGAGCTGAGGAAGGATGGGGTAGAGTCCACATCAGAGGGGCAGATCATGAATTGGGAACCAGAGACCCAAGTTGGCCGGGTGACAGAGGTTGGTAGGAAGAAGTCTGAGACAAAATTTAAAAAACTATTAAAAATAAAAAATCCCTAAGATTAATATCCTACTATTTTATTCACTTACCAAGTTTATAAAGATAGTGAGGACCTTTGCTTTCTCTTACCCTCTCTTTCTTGAATCTTCCTGATGTAATTATATTTTAATTTTTAAACATAAAGTCAGTGTTTTCATGATAATTGTGAGAATATTGTTTACTACCGATGTAAGTAATATGCTATAATTATGGTTTATTTCTTGTGTATTTTTTTGTTTTTTTCTTGGAGTTAATAATTGTTATTTTCATTTGCTTAAGTTTCTTTGAAACACAGTAACTCTTCCCACCTTCCAAGAGCTCTGTAGAATGGCTCTCTGCAATTTTCCACATGGCTAAAATTGTCATGTCACTTATCAGTTCCATTTCATTATGTAAAATTCTTTCTCTGCATCTCTGGCATCCTACTCTGTTCTGAACTGGTTCTTCCTAGGCTAGGAGCTTCTAGATTTTTTTTTTTTTAATGACGGACTATTATCAATTTTCAGCACATACCTTTAATATTTGTATTATTTGTTTATAAAATAGATGTTTTCTGTAATAAAGTAGTGTGTGTATCATGAAATATAAATAAAAATAGAAAATCCAAAAGGCTAACATAAAAATAAATTTAATATTATTTACGTGCCCCCAACAATTGTTTTTCACTCACTGGGGTGTGAGACCTCTGGTCTAGGCTTACTCACAATGTCTTGGAGCTTGTTTTTTTCCATAAGTCTAGGAAATCCTTTTGGCTATTTCCTGTGTTGGATCTTGTTTCTTGGGTTCCATGTTTCACATGTGTCATCCTTCCGAGATCTTTCTCTCATTTGGATGGAGAGAAGCTCGTTGTTACTTCCTAAGAAAAGGTGCAAGGGAAGTAAATTTCCTGAGATTTTTCTTGTCTAAAAATGTCTTTATATAAGAGAATGAAAATACAAGTTACAGGCTGGGAAAAAAATATTTTCAAAACACTTATCTGATAAAAGACTTTTGTCCAAAATATATTCAAAGAACTCTCAAAACTCAACAACAAGATGGCAGATAACTCAGTTAAAACATGGGCAGATGATCTGAACAGATACCTCACCAAGGAAAATATATAGATGTCAAATAAGCATATGAAAAGCTGCTCAAATCAGATGTCAATAGGGAATTGCAAATTAAAACAATAATGAGATACCTCTACACACCTATTGGAAAATGGCCAGAATCCAAAATACTGACAACACCAAATGCTGGGGAGCAGTCATTCATTCATTGGAAAACAGTTTGGCAGTTTCTCACAAAATTAAACATAGTATACAATCCAGCAATCATGCCCATTGGTATTTACTCAAATGAATTGAAGATTCGTGTCCACACAAAACCCTGCACATGAATATTTATAGCAGCTTTATTCATAATTGCCAAAACTTGGAAGCAACAAAGATGTACTTTAATGGGTGAATGGGTAAACAAACTGTGGAACAACCATACAATGAAATATTATTTAGTAATGAAAAAAAAAAAAGAGCTATCCAGTCATGCAGAGGCATGGAGGAAGCCTGAATGTATACTGCTAAGTGAAAAGAGCTAGTCTGATAAGGCTACATCCTGCATGATTCCAATGATATGACATTCTAGAAAAGCAAAATTATAGAGATATTTTACTAAAACATCAGTGGCTGACAGGTTCAGGAGGGAGAAACAAAAGGATGAGTAAGTGGAGAACAGGGGATTTTTAGGGCAGTGAAACTACTCTATATGATACTGGAGTGGTGGATACCTAACATTATACATTTGTCAAAACCCATGACAGTGTACAATGCAAAGAGTGAACCCTCATGGAAACTATAGGCTTTGCTTAATAATAATGTATCAGTATTCATTCATCAGTTGTAACAGATGAACTACATGTAACATAATGTTATAAATGTAATAGAATGTAATAGGGGTAACCTTGTGTGGTTGAGGGCTGGTAGGGAAAAGTGCGGGAAAGAAACATGTGGGAACTCTGTAATTTCTGTTCATTTTTTTCTGTACACCTAAAGCTTCTCTCAAAACTAAAGTCTGTTTGGGCTGCCTGGGTGGCTAGTCGGTTAAGCATCGGTTAAGCGTCCAACTCGATTTTGGCTTAGGTCATGATCTCATGGTTCGTGGGTTCAAGCCCCATGTTGGACTCTGTGCTGACAGTGTGGAACCTGCTTGGGATTCTCTGTCTCCCTCTCTCTTTGCCCCTCCTCTGTTCTCTCTCTCTCAAAAATAAACATTAAAAAAAGTAAGTCTATTCATTAAAAAAGTCTTTCTCCTCACATTTGGCAAATAATTCGATTAGAGAATTCTAGATTAAAAATAATTGCATTCAGAATTTTTTTGAGACATTGCTCCACTGCCTTCTAAATTCAGTGTTGCTGTTGAAAATCTCCCATCATTTTATGTTATGATCCATAGTGGAATCCGTTCTTCCCCTCATCCCATCCCTCAGAGCTTTTCAAAAACTTCTCTATTTTTAGTGTTTTTAAATTTCATAATGATGCAGGTCTTTCATTAATTTCATTGGCTTCTTCTTCTTCTTTTTTTTAAACTTTATAGTTTATTGTCAGGTTGGTTTCCATATAACACCCAGTGCTCTTCCCCACAAGTGACCTCCACCAAGACCATCACCGCCCATTACCTTTCCCCCTTCCCCTTCCCCCCTCAGTTTGTTTTCAGTATTCAAGAGTCTCTCGTGTTTTGTCTCCCTCCCTCTCCCTAACTCTTTTTCTCCTTCCCCTCC
>JAQQST010000967.1:0-13931 GCA_028646485.1 Cryptoprocta ferox
ATGAGAGACTCTTGAATACTGAAAATGAACTGAGCGCTGAAGGGGGAGGGGGAAAGGGGTAGAGGGTTGATGGTCATGGGGGAGGGCACTTTGGGGAAGAGCACTGGGTGTTATATGGAAACCAACCTGACAATAAACTATAAAGTTAATAAAAAATAAAAATAAAAAAATAGAAAAAGAAAATAAGGGAATGGAGAACATCTATCATGTTAATTGTCGCCAAAAGAAAGCTGCAGGGAATCCAGATTTTAATATAAAGACTGTAATAAGGGAATATTCTCCAGAATACATCACATAGTGGGACACAAATCAACCCTCAACAAGTACAAAAAGATTGAGATCATATCATACATATTTTCAGACCACAACACTATGAAACTTGAAATCAGCCACAAGAAAATATTTGGAAAGATTACAAATATTGAAGACTAAAGAACATCCTACTGAAGAATGAAGGGGCTAACCAAAATGTTAAAGAGGAAATTAAAATGTATATGGATGCCAATGACAATGATAACACCAAAGCCCAATACCTCTGGGATGCAGCAAAAGTGGTCATAAGAAGGAAGTATATAGTAATCCAGTCCTTACTAAAGAAGAAGGAAAGGTCTCAGATACACATTCTAACCTTAAACCTTAAAGCGTGGGAAAAAGTACAGGAAATGAAACCCCAAAATCTCAGAAGGCAGGAAATAATAAAGATTAGAGCAGGAATCAATGCTATTCAAACCAAACACACACACACACACTAAAACAAAACAAAACAAAAAAAGAAAAGAAAAGAAAAGAAAGAAAAGAAAAACAGTAGAAAAGATCAATGAAACCAGAAGCTGGTTCTTTGAAAGAATTAATAAAACTGTAAACCCCTTGCCAGTTTGATCACAAAGAAAAAGGAAAGGGCCCAAATAAATAAAATCAAGAATAAAAGAGGATAGATCACAAACAACACAGCAGAAATACAAACAATAATAATAGTATGAGCAATTATATGCTAGTAAAATGGGCAATTTAGAAGAGATGAACAAATTCCTAGAAACATATAAACTACCAAAACTGAAACAGGAAGAAATAGAAATTTGAACAGACCCATAACCAGGAAATAAATAGAATTAGTAATCAAAAATCTTCCAAAAAAAAACAGAGTTCAGGGCCGAATGGCTTTCCAGGAGAATTTTCCCAAACATTTAAAGAAAAGTTAACACCTATTCTTTTGAAGCTGTTCCAAAAAATATAAATGGATGGAAAACTTCCAAACTCTTTCTATGAAGCCAGTATTACCTTGATTCCAATATCAGACAAAGATCCCACTATAAAGTAGAACTACAGACCAATTTCATTGACGAATATGTATGTAAAAATCCTCATCAAGATACTAGCCAACCGAATCCTAACAATACATTAAAAGAATTATTCACCACGACTAAGTGGGATTTATACCCGGGATTCAGGGCTGGTTCAGTATCCACAAAACAATCAATGTGATACATCTCAACAATAAAAGAAAGGACAAGAACCACATGATCCTCTCAGTAGATGCAGAGAAAGCATTTGAAAAAACACAACATCATTTCTTGACAAAAACCCTCAAGAAAGTAGGGATAGAAGGATGATACCTCAGGATCATAAAAGCAATATATGAAAGCCACCCTTCTAATATCATCCTAAATGGGGAAAAACTGAAAGTTTTCCCCTTAAGGACAGAAAGACGTCAGGGATGTCCACTCTCGCCACTGTTATTTAACATAGTACTGGAAATCTTGGCTTCAACAATCAGACAACACAAAGGAATAAAAGGCATCCATATCTGTAGGAGAAAGTCAAACTTTCACTCTTCACAGATGACATGATACTATATATGGAAAAGCCAAACTTTTTTTTTCTTTTTTTTAATTTTTTAATGTTTTTTATTTATTTTTGAGAGAGAGAGAGGGAGAGACAGCATGAGCAGGGGAGGGTCCGAGAGAGGCAGACACAGAATCCGAAGACAGATTTCAGGCTCTGAGCTAGCTGTCAGCACAGAGTCTGACATGGGGCTCGAACTCATGAGCAACGAGATCATGACCTGAGCTGAAGTCAGACGCTTAACTGACTGAGCCACCCAGACACCCCAGAAAGCCAAAGTTTTCCACCAAAACATTACTAGAACTTATCCATGAATTCAGGAAAGTCGGAGGATATAAAACCAATGCACAGTAATCAATTACATTCCTATACACCAACAATGAAGAAACAGAAAGAGAAATCAAGGAATTGATACCATTTATAATGGCACCAGAAACCATAATATACCTAGGAATAAATGAAAGAGGTGAAAGAGGTGAAAAATTTACATACTGAAAACTTTAGAAAGCTTTTGAAAGTAATTGAAGAAGACAGAAAGAAATGGAAAAATACTCCATGCTCATTTATTGGAAGAACAAATATTGTTAAAATGTCAAACTCCCCAAAGCAACCTACATATACAATGCAATCCCTATCAAAATAACACTACCATTCTTCACAGAGCTATAACAAACAATCATAAAATTTGTGAGGAATCAGAAAAGACCCTGAATAGCCAAAGCAATCTTGAAAAAGAAAAACAAAGCAGGAGGCAGCACAAGTCGAGACTTCAAGCTATATTACAAAGCTGTGATCATCAAGACGGTATGGTAATGGCACAAGAACATACACTCAGATCAATGGAACAGAATAAAGAACCCAGAAATGTACCCACAAGCGCATGGCCAACTCATTTTTGACAAAGCAGAAAATTCAATGGAATAAAGATAGTTTCTTCTACAAGGGCTGGGAAAATTGGATAGCGACATGCAGAAAAATGAACCTGGATCACTTTCTTACATCATACACAAAAATAAACTCAAAATGGATGAAAGACCTAAATGTAAGACAAGAAGCCATCAAAATCCTCAAGGAGAAAGCAGGCCAGAACCTCTTTGACCTTGGCCGCAGAAACCTCTTACTCAACACGTCTCTAGAGACAAGGGAAACAAAAGCAAAAATTAACTATTGGGACCTCATCAAAATAAAAATCTTCACAGCGAAGGAAACAATTAGCAAAACTGAAAGGTAACCGACAGAATGGGAGAAGATATTTGCAAATGACATATCAGATAAGGGGTTGGTATCCAAAATCCATAAAGAACTTATCAAACTCAACACCCAAAAAACAAATAATCCAGTGAAGAAATGGGCTATAGAAATGAACAGACACTTCTCCAAAGAAGACATTCAGATGGCCAACTAACACATGAAACAATGCTCAACATCACTCATCATTAGAGAAAGACAAATCAAAACCACAAAAAGATACCCCCTCACACCCATCAGAATGGCTAAAATCAATAAGTCAGGCAACAACAGATGCTGGCGAGGATGTGGAGAAAGAGGATCTTTTTGGCACTGCTGGTGGGAATGCACACTGGTGCACCCACTATGGAAAACAATATGGAGATTCCTCCAAAACTTAAGAATAAAACTACCTTATGACCGGCAATTCAACTACTAGATATTTATCCAAGGGATACAGCTGTGCTGTTTCAAAGGGGCACATGCACCCCAACGTTTATTGCAGCACTATCAACAATAGCCAAAGTATGGAAAGAGCCCAAATGTCCATCAACGGATGAATGGATAAAGAAGATGTGGTATATATACAATAGAGTATTTGGATAAAGAAGATGTGCTATATATACAATGGAGTATTACTCAGCAATATAAAAGAATGAAATATTACCATTTGCAACTACATGGATGAAACTAGAGGGTATCATGCTAAGAGAAATTAGTCAGTCAGAGAAAGACAAATATCATATGACTTCACTCATATGAGGACTTTAAGATACAAAACAGCTGAACATAAAGGAAGGGAAGCAAAAATAATGTAAAAGTAGGGAGGGGGACAAAAACATAAGAGACTCTTAAGTATGGAGAACAAACAGAGGGTTACTGGAAGGGTTGTGGGGGGGAATGGGCTAAATGGGCAATTGTCATTAAGGAAACTACTCTTGAAATCATTGTTGCACTATATGCTAACTAACTTGGATGGAAAGAAAGAAAGAAAGAAAGGAAGAAAGAAAGAAAGAAAGAAAGAAAAAAGAAGAGAAAGTTACTCACAATCTAAGGTTTTATTGTATATCCATGGATAGGTTTGATGAACAGAGAAACAATAAGGAAACAATATCTTTGAATGACACATTGAATCAGTTGGACATAACAGACTTATACAGAACATTCCATCCCAAAATAACAGAATACACATTAGTTTCATGTGTACACTGATTCTTCTCCAGAATACATCACATGTTGGCCATAAAACACGTCTCTATAAAATTTAGATGATGAAATCATATGATGATGATGAATATTTTCTGACCACTGCAGTATGAAACTAGCAAAAAATTATAATAAAAAATCTGGGAAAACACCAAACACAAAGACTAAACACCATAATAATAAATAATCAATTGAGTAATGAAGTAATCAGAGAATATATCAATAAATACATGGAAACAAGTGATAATGAAAACAAAGTGGTCAAAAATCTATGGGACACTGCAAAAGCAGTTCTAACAGGAAGTAAATACCAATATAGACCTACCTCAAGAAACAAGAAAAAACTCAAGTAATCTAATCTTATGCCTAAAGTAACTTGAAAAAGAAGAATAAACAAATTCCAACATGAGTAGACGAAAGGATATAATGAAGATCAGAACAGAAATAAATGATGTAGAGACTAAAAGAACAATAGAAAAATTTAATGAAACAAATAGCTGGTTCTTTAAAAAACAAAAACAAAAAAACATGGGTGCCTTGGAGGCTCCATTGGTTAAGTGTCCAACCCTTGATTTCTTGATTTTGGCTCAGGTCATGATCTCATTTTCCATGGGATTGAGCCCCACGTTGGGCTCTGTGCTAACAGTTTGGAGCCTGCTTGTGATTTTCTCTCTCCCCCTCTCTCTTTGCTCCTCTCTTGTTTGCGCATGCTCTCTCTCTCACAATAAATAATAAATATTTTTAATTAAAAATTGAAAAGACCCAAATATGTAAATCAGAAATAAGAGAGGAGAAGAAACAACTGATTCAACAGAAACACAAAGGATTATAAGAGGATACTACTAAAAACTATATGCCAAAACACTGGACAGAAATGGATAGATTTCTAGACACTAGAAGAAACGGATAAATTTCTAGAAACATACATTATCCAAAAACTAAACCAGGAAGAAATAAAAAATCCAAATAGACCAATTACAAATATCAAAAGTAAATCAGGAATACAAAAATTACCAAAAAATAAAAGTCCAGGACCAGAAGGATTCACAAGTGAATTCTACCAAACATTCTAAGAGTTAATACCTTAAAATATAAAAGTTATTTTTCTCAAAGTATTTCAAAAGAAAATAAATGAAAGCCTCCAAATACATTCTATGAGGGCAACACTATCATGATACCAAAACCGAAGACAGCACAGATAAAAGAAAACTATGGAAATATCCAGTATAAACATAGATGCAAACATCCTGAACAAAATATTAGCAAACCACATATAGTGGTATATTGAAAAGATCATTTATCATAATAAGGAAGTATTTATTCCTGGTTCAATATTTGCAAATCCATCCATATCACAAACCACATCAACAAAACAAAAGTTTAAAAAACCATATGATTATCTCAGTAGATGCAGAAAAAGCACTTAACATGACTCAATATTCATTGATGATAAAAACTCTCAAAAAAAGGGGGTGAGAGGGAAAATACCTGGAGATAATAAAACCTAACATCATCCTTAATGGTGAAAAACAGAGATTTTCCTCTAGGGTCAGGAATAAGACAAGAATGACCACACTTTCCACATTTATTCAAACAGTACTGGAAGGCCTTGCAACAGCAATCAGACAATAAAAAGAAATAGAAGGCATCCATGTTGGAAAAAAAATTAAGGTAAACTATCACTCTTCACTGACAACATGATACTATACATAGAAAATCTTAAAGATTCTACCAAAAAAACTACTAAACAAATTCATTAATGTTGCAAGATACAAAATTAATACCAAGAAATGAGTAATGTTTTAAAGTACTAATATTGAGGTAGCAGAAAGAGAAATTTAAAGACACAAGCACCATAGGGGTGCCTCAGTCGGTTGAGGATCTGACTCTTGATTCTGGCTCTGATCATGATCTCACAGTCATAGGATCAAGCCCCGTGTCATGGTCCACACTAAGTGTGGAGCCTGCTTGAGATTCTCTCCCTGTCCCTCCCTTGCTCATGCAAGCACACTCTCTATCTGTCTCAAAAAAGAAAAAGAAAAAGGAAATACAATACCCTTTACAATTTTATCAAAAAAAGAATATACCTAAGAATAAACTTAACCAAATAGGTAAAAGATCTATACTATGAAAAATTAAAAAAAGCTGATAAAAAAATTGAATATGACACAAACAAATGGAAAGATATTCCATGTTCATGAATTGGAAGAACTAATATATTCAAAATGTCCATATTTCCCAAAGCATTAACAATCTGTACAATGCCTATCAAAAAGCCAATAGCATTTCACACAAAACTAGAACAAAAATAGTAAAATTTGTATGGAACCACAAAAAGCCCCAAAGAGCCATACAATCCTGAGAAAAATAAACAAAGCTGATGGTTTCACAATTCCACATTTCGAGATGTAGTAATCATAATAATATGGCACTAGCACAAAATAGACTAGATCAATGGAACAGGATACAAACCCCAGAAAATAACACACATTTATATGGTTAATTAATCTAAGACAAAGGAGGCAAGAAGAAACAATTGGGAGGGCAGTCTTTTAAAAACAATGCTGTTGGGAAAACTCAACAACTATATGTAAAATAATGTAACTGGACTACATACACAAAATAAAATATTTTGTGTAGACACTATACACAAAATAAACTTACAATAGATTAAAGATCTAAACCTGATACCTGAAACCATAAAAATCTTAGAGGAGAACATAATCAGTAATTTCTCTGAGATCAGCCATAGCAATATTTTTCTAGATATATTTTATACAACAAAGGAAACAAAAGTAAATATAGACTACTGGAACTACATCAAAATAAAAAGATTTTGCACAACAAATGAAACCATCAGCAGAACAAAAAGACAACCCACTGAATGGAAGAAGATATTTGCAAATGATATATTCAATGAGGGGTTAATAACTAAAATACATAAAGCTTTCATACAACTCAACACCAAAATACAAGCAATGTGATTAAAAATGCAAAAGACATACAGATGGTCAATAGATGCATGAAGAAATGTTCAACATCACTAATAATCATGGGAATGCAAATCAAACCACAATGAGTTAACCTCAGGCCTGTTAGAATGGTTAAAATCAAGAAGACAAGAAATAACAAGGGTTGAGGATGTGGAGAAAAAAGAATCCTCATACGCTGTCGGTAGAAATGTAAATTAGTCAGTCAGGGTGGAAAACAACATGGAGTTTCATTAAATAATTAAAAATAGAAGTTCCACAGCTGAATAATTCCACTTTACCAAGGCAGGACAAAAAACACTAATTCAAAAAGATATATGCACCCCTATGTTTATTGCAGCATTATTTATAATAGCCAATGCATGGACAGAACCCAAGTGTCCATCAACAGGCAAATGGATGAGGAAAATATGGTATATATCACAATTGAATATTACACAGCCACATAATAATGAGATTGTGCCATCTGAGATAAGATGGATGGACTTAGAAGGTTTTATGCTAAGTGAAATAAGTCAGACTGAGAAAGACAAATGCCATATGATTCCACTCATAAATTATACTTAAAAATGAATAAAAAAGGTAGAATCAAAACTATAAATACAGAGAAGAAACTGATGGTTGCCAGAGGGGAGTGGGCTAAGGTATTGGGCAAAATGAGTGAAAGGAGAGGAAGACTCAGGCCTCCAGTTATGGAATGAGTAGGTTATGGGAGTAAAAAGAATAACAGAAGGAATACAGGCAATTATATTGTAATAGTGATGTAATGGGATAGATGGTAGCTATATGTATGGTGAACATAAAATAAAATATAAAGTTGTCAAATCATCAAGTTACACACTTGAAACTAATGTAACATTGTGTTTCTATATCTAAATTAAAAAAATCAAATAAAGGGGAAAAAATAAAAGAAACATAGGCAAATTGAATATCACTAAACCAACCTTACAAAAAATGTTAAACGTAATTCTTAGAGTGAAAAAAATATGAGGCCATAATGAGAAATAAAAAGTAAGAAAAGGGGCACCTGGGTAGCTCAGTAGGTTAAGCGTCCGACTTTGGCTCAGGTCATGATCTCACAGTCTGTGGGTTTGAGCCCCGCTTCAGGCTCTGTGCTGACAGCTCAGAGCCTGGAGCCTGCTTCAGATTCTGTGTCTCCCTCTCTCTCTGCCCCTCCCCCACTCACTCTGTGCCTCTGTCTCTCAAAATAAAATAAAGACATTAAAAAATTAAAAAATAAAGAAAATAAAATAAGAAAAGGAAAACATTCACAGGTAAATACAAGCAATAATAGTACTAGATCACCTGTAAAACCAGTATGGAGGCTAAAGCACAAAAGCACGAAAATCAATTTTATCCAGGATATAGTTATAAGTCAAGGGACTCACAAAATAAAAGCGTGTAAAGTATGACATCATACAGATAAAACATGGAAATGGGAGTAAAATTTTAGTGCTTTCAGAATGGGTTCAAACTTAAGTGACCATCAACTTAACATATATTCCTATATGAATAAGATGTTATATAGGAGCCTAATGGTAAACACAAATGAAAAATTTGTAATTGATATGCAAAACAATGAGAAATGGCTCTAGCATATTACTAATAGAAGCCATCAAACCACAAGGGATGAACTTTGATAAAAAAGAAACAGAGAAGAACTTTGCCAAAAATAAAACCACATCAAACAAGTAAAAATAAAAAGACAATAAATACTTATCAATAATTATTTTGAATGTAAATTTACTAAATGGATCAGCCAAAAGACATAAGGTAGCAAAAGTATAGAAAAGACAAGACCCATCTATATGCTGCCTATAAAACACTCACTTCAGACCTAAAGAGACATGCCAATTGAAAATGAAGAAATGGAAAAACATTTACCACGCAAAGGGAAACAAAAATACTACAATAAGAGACAAAGAATGACACTACATAAGTATAAGGGGAACAGTTCAACAAGAAAATATAACTATTGTAAATATTTATGCACCCAACATTGGAGCATCTACATAGATAAAACAACTATTAACAGACATAAAGGAAAAACTGACAGTAATACAATTAATAGTAGATAGTTTTAAAACTCCATTTACATCAACAGATATATTATTCAAAGATAAATTAAACAAGGAAACAGTGGCTTTATATGACATATTAGACCAGGTGGACCTAACAGGTATATTAAGAACATTCCATCCACAAGCAGCTGAAATACACAGTATTTTCAAATGCACATGGAACATTCTCCAGAATAGGACATATGTTGGGCCAAAAGACAAGTCTCTATAAATTCAAAAAGATTGAAATCATATCATGCATCATTTCTGACCACAATGGTGTAAAACTAGAATCAACCAAAAGAAATAATCTGGAAAGAACAAAAATACATGGAGGCTAAATAACATGCTACTCGACACTGAATGAATCAACCAAGAAATCAAAGAGGAAATAAAAAAGATACATGGAGTCAAATGAAAATGAAAACACAGCAATCCACAATCTTTAGGATGCAGCAAAAGCTGCTATAAGAGGCAAGAATATAGCAACACAGGTCTACTTCAAGAAACAAGAAAAATCTCAGACAAGCTAATGTTACATTTAAAGGAGCTAGAAATAGAAGAATAAACAAAACCCAAAGACACTAAAAGGAAGGAAACAAATATCAGAGGAGAAATAAATGTAATTGAGACAAAAAAAACTTAATAAAACAGATCAATGAAATCAAAAGCTTTTTTTAAAAAAAAAGATCAACAAAACTGATTAAAATTTAGCTAGATTCATCATGAAAAAAGAAGACTCAAAAAATAGAATCATAAATGAAAGAGAAGTAACAATTGACATCACAGAAATTAAAAGGAATATAAGAGAATATTATGAAATATATGCAAAAAATTCGACGACCTAGAAGAAATGAATATATTCCTAGAAAACATATCACCTTCCAAAATAGAATCAGGAAGAAACAAACAAACAAACCAAACCAAAACCAAACCAAACCAACCAAACAAACAAAAAAACGCCAAGCAGACCAAATACTAACAATGGAATTGAATCAGTAATAAAAAATATCCCAAAAAACAAATTCTAGGACCAGAAGACTGATTTCTACCAAACATTTAAAGAAGAGTTAATTCTTTTTTTTTAATTTTTTTAATTATTTATTTTTGAGAGAGAGAGAGAGACAGCATGAGCAGGGGAGGGTCAGAGAGAGAGGGAGACACAGAATCCGAAGACAGACTCCAGGCTCTGAGCTAGCAGTCAGCACAGAGCCTGACAGAGGGCTCGAACCCACGAACCGTGAGATCATGACCTGAGCCGAAGTCCGACGCTTAACCAACTGAGCCACCCAGGCGCCCCAGAAGAGTTAATTCTTGTTCTTCTCAGACCACTCCAAAAAACATAAGAGGAAAAAAATATTCCAAATTCATTCTATGAGGCCAAAAATACCCTGATACCAAAAAACATAAAAAGATTTATGAAAAAAGGAAACTGCACACAATATCCCTGATAAACATAGAAGCAAAAATCCTCACCAAAATATTAGCAAACCAAACCCAATGATACATTACACAAATAATTCACCACAATCAAGTGGGGTTTATTTCAGTGATGCAAATATGGTTCAATATTTGGAAATAAATCAATATGATACATCTCATTAACAAGAATAAGGGTAAAAAACAATGATTATCTCAATAGATGCAGAAAAGCATTTGAGAAAGTACAGCATCCATTCATGATAAAAACTATCAACAATTAGGTTCACAGGGAAAATACCTCAACAACAAACAAAGAAGCCCACATATGAAAATCCCACAGCTAACATCATATTCAGTGGAGAAAAACTGAGAACTTTTACTCAAAGTCAGGAGCAAGACAACTGTTTGCACTCTGACCACTTTTATTCAACATAGTACTGTCCTAGCCACAGACATCACACAACAAAAATAAATGGGGCATCCACATTCATAAGGAAAATATACAAATCACTATTTCCCAATGTCATGTTACTATCTATAGAAAACTCTAAAGACGCCATGAAAAACTACTAGAACTGTTCAATGAATTCAGTATAGTCAAAGGATATAAAATTAATATACAGTAATCTGTTGCATTTCTATACACTTATAAAAATAGCAGAAAGAGGTATTAAGAAAACAATCCCATTGGCAATTGCAGCAAAAAGAAAAACCTGGGAATTAACTTAACCAAGTAGTTGAAAGATCTGTACTCTGAAAACTATTAAAACACTGATGAAAGAAATTGAAGATGACACTAAGAAATGGAAAGATAATCCATGCTCATAGATTGGAAAAACATATATTGTTAAAATATTCTTACTACCAAAAGCAATCTAAACATTGAATACAGTCCTAACAAAATATCAACATTTTTTCACAGAACCAGGACAAATAATTCTAAAATTCTTTGGGAGTGCCTGGATGGCTTAGTTGGTTAAGCGTCCAACTCTTGACTTCAGCTCAGAGTAGTGAAATCTAGCCCCAGATCAGGCTATGTGCTGAGCATGGAACCTACTTACGATTCTCTCTCTCCTTCCTCCTCTCTCCTTACCTCGTGCTCTCTCTCTCTTTCTAAAATACACACACACACACACACACACACACACACACACACACATGTTTTTAAAATTGTATGGAACCACAAAAGACCTCAAATAGTCAAAGCAAGTTTGAAAAAGAACAAAGCTGAAGGTATCACAATTTCAGATTTCAAGATAACTACAAATCTGTATTCATCAAAACACTATATGATACTGAGACAAAAATAGACACAGTGATCAGTAGAACAGAAAAGAAAGTGCAAAAATCAACCTACACTTTTATGGTCAACTAATCTATGGCAAAGGAGGCAAGAATATGGAATAGAAAAAAGACAATCTCTTTAACAAGTGATGTTGGAAAAACTGAACAGCTACATGCAAAAGAGTAAAACTGGACCACTTTCTACACCATACACAAGTGTAAACTCAAAGTGCATTATAGACCTAAATATGAGACCTCAAATTCCTAGAAGAAAACAGCAGTAATCTCTGACTTTGACTATAGAAACATTTTTCTAGGTAAGTTTTCTGAGGCAGGTCCTTTTCATTAGGTCCTTAGGAGAACCCCCACTAAGTCACTGGGAAGGATCCCTAGGTGGAAAGGACTAGACATAGACCACAGCTGAGAGAGACTAGAACCAAATCACAGGGCAATATCAGTGTCAGCAACTAGGACTGAAGTCTTCAGTCTTCTCTCCAGGGTTACAGAGAGACATTCCTTCAGTCAAGCTTCTGGGCAAGTGATACTCTCCTTGGACTGTGACCAAAATGGGCTGGAACCAGGTCAAAGGTCTGTTTCAGGATATGGAATCAGGCCACAGTCCCCAGGAGTGCCAACTGAAGCATGGATGGGCACATCTTTGCTGAGTCCCTGTGGGCAGGACTGCTCTCAGACACAGCTGAATGAAGCTAGAGCCAAGCCACAGGCTACTTCAATGTCCATAGCCAGGACCAAATTCAGCTGGTCTGTCTCCTAGGTCCCATGGCAGAATGTGTTGGTTGCAGGACTAAGGCCAATGGGACTCCATCTAAGTATACAGTGTTTCTGGGTCTTTATCCAGTATCACAAGCAAAGATCTTGTGACCTGGGCATGAGCCTGCTTTCTAAAATTGCCTTGCTTGGTTTTGGGCTAGATCACTGATTCATAATCTCCTACATGGGTCCCAAAGCTCTCCCACAAAGGCACTTTTTACCATAAATGGATGCCAAATTACTGTTGTTGTGGGGGCACATAAGCAGGGGACTTTCTATTCTGCCATCTTGCTCAACATGATATTATTTTATGCAACCTAAATGTCTAACAATATGAAGTACGTTAAATTATTGTACCTCTGAACTGTGCAATACAATGAAGTCATTAAAAAACATGTTTAACTGTAAAAAATTATGTTATATATTATTTTTTGAATACAAGATTCGAAACTATTATGTACAAGGAGACTCTGATGTGTTAATAGCTTACAAGTTGTCACTATTTTCCTCACAACAAGAAGAAGGTGAACTGAAATCAGCAACTCTTCTTATATTCATCAGAAAATTGAGGTCAGAGGCAAACAATTGCCTGGAAAATTTGAGAATTTGATACTGAGAATCACAACTTACCAGTCCACCACTGAAGCTAGGACTAATTGGAACTTAAATCTCATTGATGAATTGCTGGAGGCTCAGGGTCGACTAACTTGAGAATTAAAAACTTGGCAAGTCCAGTCTTAATGGAGCTCCCAAAACTTTATAAGTTTTATCTCCAGGAACCCAACCAAATCCACAGAATGAAGGTTGTAGAAAATGACTCTCATTCTTCTGGCACAAAAAGGGAAATTGTAGCTAGCCAAAATGCCAAAGCTAAAGAACTCTCCTCTAAAGCAACTCCAGGAAGAAGTCACAGCCACAGAACTGCTCAAAACAGGCTTAAACAACATGACTGAACAAGAATTTAGAACAATTGTCATAAAATTAATTGCTGGACTTCAAAAAAACATCAAAGAAGCTATTGATAAACAGACTAGGGACCTTCAAGATAGCTGTGATGAGTACAAAAAGGCTATAAATGAGGTGCATAACAAAATGGAGGCAGCCACTGCACGGATTGAAGAGGCAGAGA
>JAQQST010000969.1:0-13929 GCA_028646485.1 Cryptoprocta ferox
CATAGCACTGCTGGGGATTTACCCAAGGGATACAGAAGTTCTGATGCATAGGGGCACATGTATCCCAATGTTCGTAGCGGCACTTTCAACAATAGCCAAATCATGGAAAGAGCCTAAATGTCCGTCGACTGATGAATGGATTAGGAAGATGTGGTTCATCTCTACAATGGAATACTACATGGCCATGAGAAAGAATGAAATCTGGCCATTCGTAGCAAAGTGGATGGATCTCGAGGGTGTCATGCTAAGCGAAATAAGTCAGGAGGAGAAGGACAGATACCATATGTTTGCACTCATAGGTGTAATAGGAGAAACCCAACAGAGGACCATGGGGAGGGGAACGAGGAAAAAGAGTTAGGGAGAGGGAGGGAGACAAAACACGAGAGACTCTTGAATACTGAAAAGAAACTGAGGGGGTAAGGGGAACGGGGAAAGGTAATGGGGGGTGATGGTCTTGGTGGAGGTAATTTGTGGGGAAGAGCACTGTGTGTTATATGGAATCCAACCTGACAATAAACTATAAAGTTAAAAAAAAAAAGAAGGATCATACCTTGAGATCATAAAAGACATATATGAAAGACCCCACACTAATATCATCCTCAGTGGGGAAAAACTGAGAGCTTTCCCCCTAATGTGAAGAACAAGACAGGATGTTCACTTTCACCACTGTTATTCAACATAGTATTGGAAGTCTTAGCCTCAGCAATCAGACAACACAAAGAAATAAAAGCCATCCAAATCAGTCAGGAGGAAGTCAAACTTTCACTCTTCGCAGATGACATGATACACTATATGGAGAACCCAAAAGATTCCATCAAAAAAACTCACTAGAACTGATCTATGTATTCAGCAAAGTTTCATGATATAAAATCAATGCACAGAAATCGGTTGCATTCCTATACACCAATAATGAAGCAACAGAAAGAGAAATCAAGGAATCAATACCATTTACAATTGCACCAAAAACCATAAAACACCTAGGAATAAATCCAACCAAATAGGTGAAAAATCTATACACTGAAAAATATAGAAAGCTTATGAAGGAAAATGAAAAAGACACAAAAAGAGAAAAATATTCCATGCTCCTGGATAGGAAGAATAAATATTGTTAAAATGTCACTACTACCCAAACCAATCTACATATTCAATGCAATACCCATCAAAATAACACCAGAATTCTTCACAGAGCTAGAACAAACAATCCTAAAATCGTACAGATCAAAAAAAAAAAAAAAACCCAAATAGCCAAAGCAATCTTGAAAAAGAAAACCAAAGCTGGGGGCATCACAATCCCGGACTTCAAGCTGTATTACAAAGCTAAAATCATCAAGACAGTATGGAACTGGCACAAAAACAGGCATTCAGATCAATGGAACAGAATAGAGAACCCAGAAATGGACCCACAAACATATGGCCAACTAATCTTTGACAAAGCAGGAAAGACTATCCAATGGAATAAAGACAGTCTCTTCAGCAAATGGTGCTGGGAAAACTGGACAGCGACATGCTGAAAAATGAACCTGGACCACTTTCTTACACCATCCACAAAAATAAACTCAAATTGGATGAAAGACCTAAATGTAAGACAGGGAGCCATCAAAATCTTAGAGGAAAAAGCAGGCAAAAACCTCTTTGACCTTGGCTACAGCAACTTCTTACTCAACATGTCTCTGAAGGCAAGGGATACAAGAGCAAAAATTACCTATTGGGATCTTATCAAAATAAAAAGCTTCTGTACAGTGAAGGAAACAATCAGCAAAACTAAAAGGCAACCGAAGGAATGGGAGAAGATATTTTCAAATGACATATCAGGAAAAGGGTTAGTAACCAAATTCTATAAAGAACTTATCAAACTCAACACCCAAAAAATGAATAATCCAGCCATGGGCAAAAGATATGCATAGCCACTTTCCAAAGAAGACATCCAGATGGCCAACAGACACATGACACGATGCTCAATGTCACTCGTCATCAGGGAAATACAAATCAAAATCACACTGATAAACCACCTCACACCGGTCAGAGTGGCTAAAATGAACAAATCAGGAAACTACAGATGCTGGCGAGGATGTGGAGAAACGGGAACCCTATTGTACTGTTGGTGGGAATGCAAACTAGTGCCTCCTCTCTGCAAAACAGTGTGGAGCTTCCTAAAAAATTAAAAATAGAACTACCCTATGGCCCAGCAATTGTACTACTAGGTATTTATCCAAAGGATACAAGTGTGCTGTTTCGAAGGGGCACGCACCCCAATGTTTATAGTGGCACTATCAATAATAGCCAAAGTATGGAAATAGCCCAAATGTCCATCGGTGGATGAATGGATAAAGAAGATGTGGTAAGTATATATACAATGGAGTATTACTTGGCAATTAAAAATAATAAAATCCTGCCATTTGCAACTACATGGATGGAACTAGAGGGTATTATGCTAAGTGAAATTAGTCAGAGCAAGACACATATCATATGACTTCATTTATATGAGGACTTTAAGATACAAAACAGATGAACATAAGGGAAGGGAAGCAAAAATAATATAAAAACAGGGAGGGGGACAAAACATAAGATACTTGAATATGGAGAACAACAGAGGGGGGGGATGGGCTAAATGGGTAAGAGGCATTAAGGAATATACTCCTGAATTCATTGTTGCACTATATGCTAACTAACTTGGATGTAAATTAAAAAATAAATAAAACATAAAAATTAAAAAAACAGCAAAAAAACAAGTACCAAAGTAGAAATAAATACATACTTCTCAGTAATTGCTTTGAATGTAAATGAACTAAACACTCTAATCAAGACAGAGTGACGGAAAGGATTAAGAAAAAAAAAACCAAGACCCATCTATATGTTTCCTACAAGAGACTCATTTCAGACTGAAAGACACCTGCAGATTTAAAGTGAGGGAATGGACAAACATTTATCATGCAAATAAATGTCAAAGAAAGCTGGCATAGCACTACTTATATTGGACAAAATATACTGTAAAACAAAGACAGTAACAAGAGACAAAGAAGGACAGTATATAATCATTCAGGGGACAATCTAACAAGAAGATAGAACAATTGTAAATATTTATGCATCCAACTTGAAACTACCCAAATGCATAAAAAAGTTAATAACAAACATAAAGGAACTAATAGTAATACAATAATAGGGAACTTTAACACCCCACTTACATGAATGGACAGATCATCTAAACAGAAAATCAATAAAGAAACAGTGGCTTTGAATGACACACTGGACCAAAAGTGTTTAACAAATATATTTAGAATATTCCATCTTAAAACATGAGAATACAAATTCTTTTTAAGTGCACATGGGACTTTCTTCAGGATAGATCACATATTAGGCCACCAAAAAAAGTCTCAAAAAATTTGAAAAGATCAAAGTCATAAGATGCATCTTTTCTGACCATAATTCTATGAAACTAGAAATCAACCACAATAAAAAAAATCTGGAAAAAGCACAAATACATGGAGGTTAAATAACATGCTACTAAGCAATAAATGTGTGAATCAAGAAATCAAAGAAGAAATAAAAAATTACATAAAGATAAATTAAAATGAAAACACAACAGTCCAAAATCTTTGGGATGCAGCAAAAGTGGCTCTAAGAGTGAAGTTCATAGCAATACAGGCCTACCTCAAGAAGAAAGAAACATGTCAAATAAACAACTTAACCTTACAATTAAAGAGGCTAAAAATAGAAAAAACAAACCCAAAACCAGAAGAAGGAAGGGAATAATAAAGATTAGAGAAGAAATAAATTATATAGAAAGTAAAAAACCATAGAAAATATCAATGAAACCAGGAGCTGGTTCTTTGAAAAAAGCAACAAAGTTGATAAACTTCTAGCCAGACTCATTAAAAAGAGAAAGATAGAGATAGATGGATGATAGATAGATGATAGATAGATAGATAGATGATAGAACTCAAAGAAAATTAGAAATGAAAGACAAGAAATAGCAACCAACACCCAGAAATAAAATTGTAAGGGAAAGTTATGAAACATTATATGCCAACAAATTGGGAAACCTAGAAGAAATGGATAAATTCCTAGAAAATATAACCTACCAAAACTGAAGGAGGAAGAAACAGAAAATTTGAACTGATTACCAGCAAAAAATTCTATCAGTAATCAAAAAACCTCCAACAAATAAAGGTCCAGGACCAGATGGCTTCACAGGATAATTCTACTAAATATTTAAAGAAGAATTAACCTCTACCTCTCAAATTATCCCATAAAATAAAAGAGGAATGAAAACTTCCAAATTCATTCTATAAGCCCAGTATTACCTGGACACCAAAACCAGATAAAGACTTCACAAAAAAAAAAAAAAAAAAAAACAAAAAAACAACTACAGACCAGTATCTCTGGTGAATGTAGGTGCAGAAATCTTGAATAAAATACTAACAAATCAAATCCAACAATACATTTAAAAAATCATTCAACATGATCAAGTGGAATTTATTACCAGGATGCAAGGGTGGTTCAATATTCACAAATCAATCAACACAATACATCACATCAATAAGAGAAAGGATAAAAACCATATGATCATTTCAATAGATGCAGAAAAAGCATTTGACAAAGTACAACATGCATTCTTGATATAAACCCTCAACTAAG
The DNA here is from genome assembly GCA_028646485.1 of Cryptoprocta ferox. Classification (NCBI taxonomy): domain Eukaryota; kingdom Metazoa; phylum Chordata; class Mammalia; order Carnivora; family Eupleridae; genus Cryptoprocta; species Cryptoprocta ferox. The sequence goes on from JAQQST010000969.1 coordinate 4,636, forward strand.
TAGTACTAGGGGGAACATACCTCAAGATAATAAAGGCCATGTATGAAAAACCCAAAGTGAACCTCGTACTGAATGGGGAAAAAAACTGAGCCCCCTAAGTTCAGGAACAAGACAAGGATGTCCACTATTACCGCTTTTATCAAAATAGTACTAGAAGTCCTAGCCATGGCAATCAGACAACAAAGAGAAATAAAAGGCATCCAAATTGGTAGGTAGAAGTAAAATCTTCACTATTTGCAGATGACATGATACTATAGAAAACCCTAAAGACTACACCAAAAACTACTACAACTGATAAACAAATTCAGCAACGATGCAAGATACAAAAATCAATGTACAGAAACCTGCTGCATTTCTATACACTTATAATAAAGCAGCAGAAAAATTAAGAAAACAATCCCATTTAAAATTGCACAAAGAACAATAAGATACCTAGGAATAAACTTAACTGAAGAAGTGAAAGAACTGTTGTCTGAAATCTATCAAACACTGATGACAGAAATTGAAGGTAGCACACAAAAAAATGGAAAGGCATTCCATGTTCATGGACTGGAAGAATAAATATTGTTAAAATGTCTATACTACTCAAAGTATTCTACATATTTAATGCAATCCCTATCAAAACACCAACATTTTTCACAGAACTAGAACAAACAATCCTAAAATACGTATGGAATCACAAAAGGCCCAAAACTAACTTAAACAATCTTGAAAAAGCAAAACTAGGGTGCCTGGGTGGCTCAGTAGGTTGAGCGACTGACTCGATCTCAGCTCAGGTCATGATCTCACTGTGTGTGGGACGGAGCCCTGCTGAGAGTGCAGAGCCTGCTTCAGATTCTCTCTCTCCCTATTTGTCGTTCCCCTGTTCATGCTCTCTCTCACTCTCTCACTCTCAAAATAAGTAAATAAACTTAAATATATATATATATATATATATAATCTTTAAAAAAGAAAATTAAACTGATGGGATCACAATTCCAGACCTCAAGTTATATTACAATTCTGTAATAATCAAAACAGTGTGGTACTGGCATAAAAATTAATACATATATTAATTTAACATAATAGAAAACACAGAAATCCACAATTTCATAGTCAATTAATATTTGACAAAGTTGGAAGAATATCCAATGGGAAAAATAAAGTCTTCAACAAAGGGTGTTGCGAAAACTGAACAGGTACATGCAAAAACTGAAACTGGACCACTTTCTTACACCATACACAAAAATATACTAATAATTAATTAAAGACCTAAATATAGGATTTGAAGCCATAAAAATCCTTGAAGAGATCATAGACAATAATTTCTCTGACATCAGCCATAGCAACATTTTTCTAGATATGTCTCCTAAGGCAAGGGACATAAAATCAAAAATAAACTGTTGGGAGTACATCAAAATAAAAAGCTTCTGCACAGTGAAGGAAACAATAAAAAAACTAAAAGGAAAGTTATGGAATGGGAGAAGATATTTGCAAATGATATATCTGATAAAGGTTAATATCCAAAATATATAAAGAACTGATACAACTCAATACCACCCAAAACAAATAATCCAATTAAAAATGGTCAGATGACATGAATAGACAATTTTCCAAAGAAGACATACAGATAGCCAACAGGCACATTAAAAGATGCTCAACATCATTCATCACCAGGGAAATGTAAATCTAAACTACAATGAAATATCACTTCACACTTGTTAGCATGGCTAAAATAAAACACACAAGAAACAACAAGTGTTGATGAGGATGCAGAGAAAAAAGAACACTTGTGCACTGTTGGTGGGAATGGAAACTGGTGCAGCCACTCTGGAAAACAGTATGGAGGTTCCTCAAAAAGTTAAAAATAGAGAGCCTTGTGATCTGGTAATTGCACTGCTGAGTATTTAGCCCCAAAATGGAAAAACACTAATTCAAAGGGATACATGCACCCCTATGGTTATTGTAGCATTATTTACAATAGCCAAATTATGGAAGGAGCCCACGTGTCCATCAACAGATTAATGGATAAAGAATATATGGATCAACAGATGAATGGAGATTATATATATACACACACACACATACATACATATATATTGGGGTGCCTGGGTGGCTCAGTCGGTTAAGTGTCTGACTTCCACTCAGGTAATGATCTCACAGCTTGTGGGTTTGAGCCCCTTGTAGGCCTCTGGGATGACACCTCAAAACCTGGAGCCTGCTTCAGATTCTGTGTCTCCCTCTCTCTCTGCTCCTCCTTTGCTCGCTCTCTGTCTGTCTCTATCTCTCAAAAATGAATAGACATTAAAAAATTTAAAAAGATATATATGTATATCCCACAACTTCTTAAATATAAGTATTATATATATATAAACATATATATATATATAATTCAGCCATAAAAATGAACGAAATCTTGCCATTTGCAACAACATGGGCAGAGTTAGAGGTATGATTATAAGCAAAATAAGTCAGTCAGAGGAAAACAAATACCATATAATTTCACTCATATCTGGAATTTAAGAAAGAAAAGAATGGAAAGAAGAAAAAAAAGAGAGAGACACCACAAAACAGACTCTTAACAGAGAAGAAACTGTTGGTTACGAGGGGGAGGTGGGTGGAATGATGGGTGAATAGGTGATGAGGATTAAAGAGTACACTTAGTATGAGGAGCGCTGAATGATGTATAGAATTGTCGAATCACTATATTGTACACCTGAAACTAATATCACACTGGATGTTAACTCTACTGGAATTAAAATTTTTAAAAAAAACTTAATAAAAAAGAGCTGGAAGTATCTGGGGAGCTGAAAGTTGGAAGAGGCCTTTCTGATTTAAGTGGCGTAAGAAGAAGTAGCCAAAAAGATGCTATTTTTCCAGATAAAATGAATATGTCATAAAACAAACAAACAAACAAACTCTCCTTAAATCAACTGTTTGTTCCTGGGACCTTGATTAGTACAGTATGAGTTGCAAATACTTATTAGCTTTGTCATTTGTCTTTGCTCATGGTGATTTGACTGCATAGAAATTTTTTTTATTTTTTTTTACATTTTTATTAATTTTTGAGAGACAGAGACAGAGTGTGAACAGGGGAGGGGCAGAGAGAGAAAGAGACACAGAATCTGAAGCAGGCTACAGGCTCTGAGCTAGCGGTCAACACAGAGCCCGACGCAGGGCTCGAACCCACGAACCATGAGATCATGACCTGAGCCGAAGTCAGACGCTCAACCGACTGAGCCACCCAGGCGTCCCTACATAAAAGTTTTTCTGTTTTGTTTGTATTGTTTTTAATGCAATAAAATTTCCTTTGTCACTTTTATGGCTTCTATATTTTGATTGTAGAAAGAAATTCCCCATTTCAATGTTGTATTTCTCTAATGTTTTGTTCTATTAATTATAATCTTGTATTAGTTATATTCTATTAATTATATGGTTTCAGTTTTTTTATTCGTAAATATTTTATCCTTTATATTGCTACTGTAAATGGACTAGCTTCTTTTGTTATATCTTTTAAACTCATCATTTGAACAAATGGATGCTATTTGATTCTATGCAAAATTCTCAGTTTTCTATATATATGTGATTTTACTGTACATAAATTATGATAGTTTTTACTCCTTTCTAATTTTTATAACTTTAGTTTCTGTGTTTGTCTAATTATATTGTCTTGTATCTCAAATACTGTTAAATAATAGTGGTAATAATCAGCATACTAATCTTGTATCTTGCATTACAGGGATTGAGTCTGTGTTTCTTATGACTAATGCTGATGTTTGCTTTGGGAGAGATCTACTTTATTAGGTTAGAGAAATATTCATCTATTTCTATTTTTATTAAGTGTTTTTTTTCTCATGAAGGGGTGTTGATTTTTGTCAATTTTCTTTTCAATATTTGTGGAGATGATCATAAATTTTTCCTTTTCATGTATTAATATGATTAACTACATACCCTTGCATTCCTGGAATAATCACATTTAATCATGATGGATTATTTTTTTAATGTGCCACTAAATACTGTTTACTAACATTTTGTTCAGAATTTTAGCATTTATATTTATTAAAGGGATTAGTCTATGATTTTCTTTTTAAATACAATCTTTTTCAGATTTTTATATCAATTTTATACTCATTTCATTAAAAATTTAGAATTTTGGGAGCGCCTGGGTGGCTCAGCTGGTTGAGCGTCTGACTTCAGCTCAGGTCGTGAGCTCAGGACTCGTGAGTTCGAGCCCCACATCGGGCTCTGTGCCGACAGCTAGGAGCCTGGAGCTGCTTCAGATTCTGTGTCTCCCTCTCTCTGCCCCTCCCCCTCTCATGCTCGCTCACTCTCTCTCCCAAGTATAGACATTAAATTTTTTTTAAATGTAGATTTTTTTCTCCTTTTTTATGCTCTGAAATAGTTTAAATATCATTGGAACTCCTCTGTGACACTGCTGGGTCTAGTGCTTTGTGTGTATGTGTATATGGGGGAGAGGGCTTTCTCTATTAATTCCATGGAAATTACTCTGTTTACTATCTTTTCTGAAAATAGTTACATTTTCCTAGAAAAATATCTAATCCATCTTTTTACATATATCTAAATAGGGTTGGACAAAGTTGTCTCTTGTGATTCTTTTCATCTTTTCTGTTTTGAAGGATTCTTCCCTCTTCATCACTTATTTTGTATATTTGAAAAAAGCAAATGATTTTTAATTCAGAATTTTGAAAGACATGGAAAATTTGAGATAAGGGAGGGAAAAGCTCGTATAGTCTCCCACCTAAAGAAAAGTATGGCTAACATTTTGGTAAATGTATTTCCATCATTTATGTATACTTTACAAAAAAGCATAGATGTGATTCTTCAGTATCTACGGGTTTTTTTTTCCTGATTGGTTCTTGCTTACAATGCTGTGTTACACACATCAGCTAAAATTTTATCAGAATCGCTTTAATTTGATACTGGTGGTATAGCCTCCTTTTCTTGAATTTTTACAGAGGAAGCTGTTGCTCTCCAAAACCCAACACAAAAACATTATAATGGTTCGTTGCTACCCTCTACTGGTAATAATGGAAAATTTCATCTCTTGACTTTTCTCATGACATGGATATTTGTTTATGAAAACATATTTTAAAAAATAATTCCAGAAAATTTGAGGGAATGATAATCTTAAATAAAGTGGCAAGAAAAAATAGGAACAAAAATTGAGGAAGCTTAGGAGTTTAGTCAAAACTAAATAGTGTTCTTTCTCTTGGCTTATCTTTTCAATAGAGATGGTCATCTTATAGATCTACAAAACAAAACTAATATTACTGCTTCTGAACCAGCTGATAACTCTCCTACCAGGATTTTTACATTTGCCATTATCTATGTTACCATAAAATCTAGGCAATATAATAGCAGTGATTTAACATAAAGCAGAGATAGAAAGTTTTATTTTAATTACTTAGCTTTTTATTGTTGATTGATGTATTTGTATATTTATTTTACTTAAGACATGCTTATATTAACTCTAAATTAAGACAGTCAGTTTAAAAGGAACAGGGAGCTAAAGGAGAAAAGAAAGAATTGTAATTGAGGCATAGAATAAATGAAAACACTTTTCCATTTCAGCAAGAGAATGCTAGCTAGATTCCTCATTTATTGAATGATTTATCGTACATAGTTACCCCAAGGTGTGTGGGTTTTTCTAATTTTTTAGGTACTATAACATGTTTGATGAGGTTAAGTGACTTGCCCAAGCTCACACAGGTGGTAAATGTTGGAGTTCCTTATTCTAGACCCTCCTCTCTGCTCACTCTCCCTAGACAATTTTCATTTATTCTCACTTATATGCCAGTGATATAAAGTTTTTCTATCTGATAATTACCCATTATCACTAGACCAAAGCTCTAGCACTGACCTGTTATAGAAATATCCCTCAAATGTGGTAGGATGCCGGCCGGTCACACATCCTACTATTCCTGAAGATTAGGAACTTGCAATACTGCTCAAGTTTTATTATCTGCTCAATAATGCTCAAGTTTTCAGGCCATAGAATTTCTCAGGATAGGACACCCTTTATGCTTTTTAAAAATTCTGGCTGACAAGACATAGAGCTTGGTTAGTGTTTTTAGCTGCCTAATATGAACATGATAAAGGCTAGCCAGTTGAAGATGGTTGTTCTACTTGTTTGGCACAGGTTGCTCTAAGTTATGTATGGTGTTTGGAAACATTACTACATGGTACCAAGCCCCTTTAAGGAATTACTTCAAGCTTCAGTGAAGTATTGATAGCCAGAACTTTAAACCAGTATGGAAAAACTACCTCCTATAGAAATAAATGTGGAGATAGGCTTCTCCTGTGACAGGATCGCCTGCCTGCTCTTTAGTCTTAGAAGCATTGACTCCAGCACCACCAATCTCTTCTCTGGAAGTATGGGAATTTTTTGGTTGAAAAAGTATGGTACTGGAATTCCATTTTCAGGCACTTAAATACATTGCAAGTTTGAAAGTTTTGGCCAAAAGTGGACAATCTTAGACCATTTAACGTAAAGGTTACAGAGGTCACCAAAATGATTAGATCAAGATATCATTAAGTAGATGAAAAACACTGGTTTAGAAAGTTACTTGGAATGTAATTAAATAATCATTGAGAAACAGTAGGCTTATTTCATAGGTTATAAAAGTCATCATGTACTAAAATTGAGACATATGTGTAAGGCTTTTTTTTTTTTACATATGTCACTGTTTTTTTGTCATTAAAGTTCCGGTTTCATGAATACTTTTTCTCAAAGATGGGAAATGATGGGGTCATAAATCACCTATCTGAAGGGGTTGAAGACTAAGTAGATGATGAATATTATTAGCCTGTATACATGGCCCCTTAAACATAGTTAAATTAATAACTATTCTCCTAGAGGGAGTCACTAATCAACAACAATTTTGAGCCACATTTGGGTGGGATAAGCTATAGGGCATGCCAAGCCAGTTATCGGTCCACAAGACTGCCTTCTGTTCCCAGGTGTGTCATGGCTTGGACCTGGAAGCAGATATCTGCCACCTTCTTTTCTGAAGAAAGCATATGTAGGGAATAAACCCCTTATCTTTGCAGCTGAGGGGGAATATATTGGATATAGTACAATAAGTTTTCAAATCTATCACACCAGCATCAAAAAATTACTTGTTTTTGAGAAAATTGGTGTTAAGATGGCAGAGTAGTAGGGACGCCCTGGGCTTGCCTCATCCCTCAAACACAGCTAGATTAACCTCATATCATTTTTAACACCTAGGATCTGAGGATTAAGAGAACAATCTGCACAATTAGAGGGAGAGAACATGGCAGGTACGAGGTGCAGAAATGTGAGATGGGGGAGAGAAAACTTGTGGTGCCATGGAGGAGGGGGAGCCCTTTATGTGGAGAGAGAGGAGAGAAAGAGAGACAGACAGACAGACAGACAGACATTGGGAGAGATATCAGCACAATTGGTTTGCACAAGAAAGACACTTCCCCAAAATCATTGACTGGGGAATCAAGAGGAACTGACTATTGCAAATTTTTATAAGCATTGGAGCTCAAATACTGAGGTTTTAGAAGTCTGTGCCATTCAACAGAGTCAGGCCTGGTGGGCAGCAGGACTCCTGAGGAGAAGGGGGGCAGTAGCCCTGGAGCACACAGTGTGGTGTAGGGATCCCCTGGGTCACACTGGGAGAGAACATTCACCTTCCTGGAGTACATTTTGAAGAAGGTATATTGCCTCTCTAAAGACAAAAGACCTGGAAAGCACCATTGAGCATCCATTCATCAGCAAAGGACAGAAGTGTGCACAGAGGACAGATAACCCAGTTGCTACTTTTCACTGTGCTTTACCATAAACTCCAAGGACCTGCATGGCCATGTGACTGCTTTACTGGGACAAAACAGCACCAGACACATCATGGCAAGGCTCTCCTCTAGAGGAAGGCAGCAGGTCTGCACCATGCTGGGTATTTTAAGATTTGAAGTTTTGAATCCAAGCTGAGTGCCAAAGATAAAACACAGAAGAGCTGTAGTGCCAGGTGTGATGACGGCTCAAGCACAGACAGTGTGAGGGCAGTAATCTGACCAAAGCCTGGTACACAAGAGGGGATATTGTTCACTTTTTTCTGAGGGCTTCCTGAACAGCAGTGGGTGGGAGATCCACTCTCTGTGAATGAGAAAGCAGGATGATGCCAGTTTCCTCTTCTCACACACCAGAACAGTTGGACGTTATCAAGCAACAAAGCACCACCAGTGGAGGTTGGAGCTGCTTACACCAAACCCCACTGCCTGCATTCTGCAGGTGCTTTGTTACTAAGGCAGGTCAACCTGTGAGCCAGCACAGTGGGCCTCTCCCCCAGAGGATCAGCACAGGCTTTCCACATGCACAAAGTCTAATGATCATAAAGTGCTCCAAAGCATCAGCTTCAGTTCTAGTGGAAATAGGACCACATCTTTTTTTTTCTTTCTTTTTCTTTGGAATCTGGCTTATAGTATTTTATTTGTCTGTTTGTTTCATTTCTTCCTTTTCATTTTCTTTTTCTTTTATTTTTTTGGATAAGGCTTTTTTAAAGGGGTTATTTTAATAAACAAATCAAAGCACAGCTATTAAAGGTCCAAACATCCCACACTGCAAACAAGGAGGAGCTCTGCAGAGGACTGACCTGTAGGAAACAGCAGCTAAAAGACAACAGCAGAGTGCACACCACATACATCAGAAACACTTACTGAAGCGCCAGGCCCTGGACAGTATATGACCCCTTCTTAATATAGCATTAATCTCAGGAACAGGAAACATAACAAGCTTTCATAACACAGAAAAGATAGAAACCTAGATAAAATGGCAAGAAAAAGGAATACTCCCCAAAAGAAAGATAAAGAAGAAATCACAGCCAGAGATTTACTTAAAACAGATGTAATAAATATATCTGAACAAGGATTTAGAACAATAGTCATAAGAATACTACCTAAGCAAGCGAAATAAGTCAGGCAGAGAAGGACAGATACCATATGTTTTAACTCATAGGTCTGACAGGAGAAACTTAACAGAGGACCATGGGGAGGGGAAGAGCAGAAAGAGAGTTAGGGAGACGGAGGGAGGCAAATCATGAGAGCTCTTGAATACTGAAAACAAACTGAGGGCTGAAGGGGGAGGGGAAAAGGGGAAGGGTGGTGATGGACATGGTGGAGGACACTTGTGGGGAAGAGCACTGGGTGTTATATGGAAACCAGCTAGACAATAAACTATATATTTAAAAAAAGAATTATCCACCATTATCAAGTGGAATTCATTCCTGGGTTACAGGGCTGGTTCAATATTCGAAAATCCATCAATGTGAT